>JAODVQ020103924.1:0-16787 GCA_025400075.2 Phenganax stokvisi
CTAATTAGGACTGAACGTTTTAAAAACTATGTAACTAATAAATATTTTTAATTGTATATATTTTATGGATAGTAGTTATATATATATGTACCGTACAATTCAGGCTTTCTGCAAAACGGTTTTCATAAATAAATTATTATTATTATTATTATTATTATTATAAGTAAGGTAGAATAATTAAGGTGGCCTAAGTAGGAGCACATATAAGAAGAAGCAACTAATCTGGTACAAGGTGGTGTAATTAAGACGGAGTAAGGTGGAGTAACTAAGGTGGATGGAGTAATTAAGGCGATCTAAGAAGCAGTAATTAGAATTTAAGATGGAGAAATTAAGGCGAGGTAATGAAGGTGGCGTAATATTGACCAATTAAGATGGTGCAAACTGGAGTAACTAAAGTCTTATTTTCCACTACGGCCATTTTGCCTGCGCAGGCCGAGCGCACAGTTTTGAACATGCTTTGTCGTCGTCTGTGCGCACTTGGTCTCGAGTGCACGCCAGGAAAGTTAAAGTAATGCAGCTTTCTCTGCGTGAGCGCAAGATCAAGAGCGGACAGTAAAAAACAGAGCATGTTTAAAACTGTGCGCTTCGCCTGCACAGGCAAAACAGCTGTAATAAAACATGGCCTTAACGTGAAGTACAGGGAGGAATAACTTTTCTCGATTTTAGATAACTTTTCAACGTGCGGTTGCGAAGTTCGTCGGGAACTTGTAAAGTACGTTTCCGAATTCGGCATTTGGCCATAAACTTCGCAACGAACTACGTAAGTTCATTTGCCAAGTTTAAAGTTTGACGTAACATGTAAAATAACAAACGTTCGTACAAATCATGTTGAAAACAATCACTGGATCATCTGTTTGCCTGAACTTGTGTTGTCCTATTCAGTAGGGAGTAGTTTACTCATACAGTTCACTTTCGAACCTTATCGTAAGGTCTGCAAATACATACACAGTACTGAAGTAATGAATTTGGCGGCAAATTTTCGACCTTGGTTGCGAAGTTCACGCCCAACTTCCGAAATTGGATACGTAATTGGCAAGTTCCCAATGAAATTCGTAACTGCGCATTGAAAATTTATCTGAAATCGACAATGAAGTAGTGCAAGATGGTAAGATGGTGCAAGATAGAGTAGTTAGGAGTAGTAAGGAGTAAGGTGAAGTAATTCAGGTGATGTGAAATGGATCAATTAAGATGGGGCAAGGTAAAGTAATTAAGTGGGATGTGGAGGAGTATTCACGGTTGTGTTGGGTGAAGTAATAAAGATAGTGTAAAATGGAGCAAATAAAGTGGTGTAGATTGTTGTATAGAGTAACGTGGTCAAATTTAGGTGGTATTAGGTGGTGCAAAGAGTTTCAAAAACAACTGTATTGCAACAATTAAGGGGAAAAATAGGCACGCCGTAGCGTGCATGCGTCTACTGGACGTATCAAAAACCATATTTTCTTGTCAAGGGGCCACCCACAGCTAGCGGCACTCATCAGATGCAACTGAGAAATTTCGCCTACTGACAAATGACAAACCAAGTCTCGGGGCCACAAATCACAGTTTCCGTCGAGCCCAGCAAATAAGAGATCAATGAAATATTAACTTACACCATTCCAAGGTCTATTAATTATAACTTTTTGCGACATATAATTTTTCGATCGCAGATAATTTTTCAATGTGCGGTTGCAAAGTTTGTTGTGAACTTGCCAATTACGTTTCCAAGTTCGGAAGTTGGCCGTACTAAATTTCGCAACGAACTTTGCAGTTCATTTGTGAAGTTTCAATTCGAAGTAATGTAAACAAATGTTCAAAACTCATGTTGAAAACAGTCATTGGAGCATCTCCTTGTCTGAATTTGTGTTGGACTGTTTAATAGGCAAACGCATATCATAAAATCACTCAATTCATGGTCCAATCCGTTCATGTTTACGGAATAGTAAGAACATATTAAGTACTGATGTAATGAATTTGACGGCAAATTGGCGAACTTCGTTGCGAAGCAAACGCCCAACTTCCGAATGTGGAAACGTAATGGACAAGTTTGCAACGAAATTGTGCGTTGAAAAGTTTTCTGAAATCTACAACAACCTGCGTTGGACTATACCTGCATGTTTGGAATGCGTTGTTTTATGGTCTATAGTTTTAGCTATTTTGTAGCTTCAGCATGGTTTGTAATAGTTTAGTGTGATCTTTGTTTGTCACAAAAACCATATATGGGCAGGGAAACTCGGATATCATCGAGCTAACATTGTCGTAATTATCCATATCCTTCGCATGTGATAAATGACGTAATGAAGTGCCACATGCATGCACTGATTCAAGAAATCAACATAGATCCATTGCACGCTAACATATGCGTCTACTGGTAAACCGGTAGACGCAAAAATGGATACATTTGCAACCAAGGGCGATGTTACAAATGATATTAACTTGCCTGCACACGACCTTCCGTCATTCTGCAAGCGCAATCCAGGAGGGCAATCACACTGATAACTGCCAATTGAATTCACACACAATGCCTCGCATCTACCATTTTCTTCTTGACATTCGTCTATGTCTACATGAACAGAAACAGCAATGAGCAATCCCAGCAATAAACAAAATTTTGTATCACGAATGAAACTTCTTACAATTTTTACCGCAAAAGATTGAAATTTCCATCAAAACAACATCGTTAACTTCATCGGGTTGTACTTTCCGCATTTTACAACATTTTGCAAAGAAACTTTGCATTTCTATTAACTTAAAGATATTCTTTAAAGCTGTGACTATGAATTTCCTTCCTCATGTGCAGATCAAACTTAGTTTATGGCTGGAATGGCGCAGCCGGAATGACAATTGCCCTAACGACTGAGCCTTGGTGGCACTGTGCTGTTATAGAAAGTTAAAGAACAAATTTGCACATACGTGGATAAGACTGTATAGCTTTTATAGAATATGCTTTCTAAATTGACCCCCCCCCCTCGTTCTCACCTATACAGCTTTTCATATCTTCACTGGAAACAAAACCACGATAGCAAGCACACTGATATCCTCCCATGAAATTCTGACAATTTCCATTCGCACAAATAAATGAGTCCTCGGCGCATTCGTTAATATCTATAAACAACAAGTTTTATTCACCGCATGCTATTTATAATGGCAACAGAATAGACAAGAGTTCAGTCATATATTAGCCACTTTAAGATACCTTGAGTCTGTTTTAAGCCTGGTTTCACTTGCAGCGCAAGTATACCAGAGAAAACAAAGAAAGAGTTTTCCTGTAAGGATCACAAACACAACGCGGAAGGAATTTTTTATTCTTTTTTGTTCCAACTTGACTAATGCTTAAGTCTGTATGCTTACATATTGTGCTTATGTCGATGTTAATGTCGTACATTGCACTGCCTTTCTCTCATATGCCTTTTGTTCCGCCTTATTTACTTATGCATGCCTTGTAAATGAAACAAGTATTAAGAGTATAGACTGCTTGTCATAGTCACCTTCCAATGGATACTACTAAATCGGACAGGTAACTTAGCCTAATGTCAAAATCACATAAAAGAGATAACAAAACCGACCAACTACGGAATCATAAATTAGTTTGTTAATCATGAATTTAATTTTGATTGCAAACAGAGCACTAAACCTTCAATCTTTAATATCCACCATTAACCCACAATTACCTTGGCACATGAGTCCACTAGGATCCATTCGTTTCCCCGGTGGACACTCGCACTTAAAACTGCCAATGGTATTGACACAGGCACCACCTTGACAAGGGTTTGATAAAGCATCACACTCATCAATATCTACAAAATAAAAATGTTGAAATAGACTTTCATTTTACTTTGCGAAGTGCACTAAACTACAACAGATTGTGCTGATAGGGCACAGTGATTTTGGTGATTAAAAAAGATGTAAGAAGAATTTGAAGAAATAGCAAGTAAACCACGGGCAGTGATGTGGCAACCTTTTTTTCCGAACAGGACAGGATTTTCCTTGACGAGTTATATTGATCTGCGTAAAATAGTCAGTAGCTAGACGATTTAGACAAAGCAAAAAAGTTTGGCATAAAGCAATAGAAAATAGTTGCAAGACAGTAGCACAGGAAAACAGTGTAGTGGTTGTTGTTGCTCATACTACACAGCAACATTGTCAGGTGTTGGATAAAGTAAGGGCTGCTTTCCGGTTGCGCGTTTTTGACGCGCACTTGTTCGTCGTGCACACGGGTCAGTAAACTCGTCAAGAAAAGGTTTAAAGGAAAATAACTCGTTTATACGGGGTCTAACTTAGACCTGGCATTGTCTAGCCCACGAGTAAAGTCATCTAGAGTTACACTAATGCTACATTCGAGAGACGCACTTTTCACGTGTAAATGTTCAAATCCATGCACTCTGATAATTTTGCAGACTTTTGCAAAGATATTTTGAAATTTCCTGTGAATGTTTTATAGTATTAAAAATACACAAACAAATAGACACGTATTATAATTCTATGTTTTAAACGATTTCTTTGTGGTTGTTTATGAGTTTCACAGCAATTCAAACTTTCATGTGCGTGCACGTGTTGTCAAAGACGCGTATAGAATGAATAACTGGCGAAATCGTCTAGCGTTGAATGAAGTTGTCGAGCCTTGAACACCACGAATTGATCGGTGCGAAAAAGAAACACCTGGCATTAAGCCTGTTTTCCACCACACAAATTTGCTCGAGCGAAAAATTAATCGAGGAACGCGATTGGTTCGCTTAATTGTTATATTAGCGAGACATAAATCCAGGAATGTGATTGGCTTGGAAAATATTTTTCCGCGAAAAACTCTTAAGCGAACCAATCACGTTGCTAGATTTATTTTTCGTTCGAACGAATTCGCGTGGCGGAAAACAGGCTTTGGACAGGCTCGGATCACCCGGGTTTAGAGAGTGTAAGTAGTCTGGGGTTAGATAGATGAAATACTCATTACTGAAGCCAGACATTAAACAATAAAAAGATATGAATATACCAATACAAATTTCCATCATCATAGGTGCATTCTTGAATCCTTCCCGACATTCGCAACGAAATCCTCCAGGAATATTGATGCATGTGCCATTGCCACACAAGCCAGGAGTTATCTCACATTCGTTTATATCTGTAAGAAAACATATTACAACATCATACTAAAATGCTTGGTTTTGACATATCTTGTGTTCAAGCATGCATATTGTTCGCTTGATTTTTGACCTAATTCTACGAAAAAAACGGATTAGGAGAAGACTAGGATTACCACACCAACTATAGCCACCCAACTTTGGTGTTAAAAACTAGCATCACTGCGTGCAGCTAACAGAATTATGTTGAATTTGAAAATGTACCTGTGCAGTTTTTCTCAGTTTCATCAAGAGCGAAGCCGCTTCGGCATTCACACAGAAAGCTATCATACGTATCAATACATTCTCCATTGGCACAGATGCCCGGGAACAAGTTGCATTCATCGAATGCTAAAGAACGATAAACAACAACGAGTTTAACTACTTTATATCGAATAAACACTGATGGCTTTGATAAGAATTCGTATCGTGTGCCTTTGGTTTAAATGTGAATGCGATCTTGTTTCTTACATTTCACTTGACGGAGACCATCACGACAGAGTTCGTCAAATTCATCTAAAAAAATTTTTGATTTTCTTGAATATATTTTATTATTGCTGTTTTTCAATGCAGTTTCCTTTGTTTTTATAGGAGAATATATTCAGTATTTACCTGCTCGATATATTGCCCATACAAATGCAGATTTCAAGTCATTTGCTATGGGTTCGGCGCATTAAATGTTTACATCTACAGCCTGGTTCATACTAATAATTTTGTTGCCGATTTTGTCCTCCTGACATATGTGATTGAGGCAGTAACCGTATATCGACACGCTGTTTGCTGACCTGACTCGCACGGTTATAGTACCTTTTATGTAAATCCACTCTATCACATACGGCTGGAGGAAAAGAATCGCCGACATAGTTGTCAGGGTGAACCAGACTTCAAACACGCCTTGCCGCCTTATTTACACATCATGTTAACCGATTTTACACCTTACCATCACGACAGATCAATTCTTTCAAAAAGATTATATCAACTGATTTTCACGACAAATTATCTTTCATAACATTGCTGACGCACTAATTCATGTGACGTGGTCATGGTGTAACTGGCTTAAACAAGTTTCCAACATTCAGAAACCATTTAAATTCAATAACTATGCGATGATTGTACTACAAGAAAAATGTTATCATACTTGTATTTCTCAATGGACACTCCACACAAGGTCGCCCCCAAGCCGCGCCAACTGAGCAACAGCAAGTGTCCTTCTTGTACAACCCGCGAACAGGTTTGGAGCAACCATCCCGTGTAACAGTTTGGTAGCAAACAGCCTCTCGTTCATCTAAATGGTTGAATAATCAAATTAAAATGCCAATTAGTTTCTCAGTTTTGTTTCCATAGAAAAATGCGATAGCATAAAACTAAAATATCTTGCACTTGCGTGGCGTATAGAACTCCATAGTGACTTTTAGCTTTGCGTTCACAACATACTGCTAACCGCAAACGGCAAACTTCAAGTCGTATTTCGGAGATGACTGTTGCAGCTTTTGGAAGACAAAAAACTTTGTGAGAAGACTTATGGCTATAAAACCTACTGTCAATTGAAGTTCGAAGTGTGCCGTTTGAGGTTAACGGTTTGCCGCAAAAGTAAAGTTAAAAGTCTCTACAATGTTTTCGTAAGTCTCTCCTCATTTGTTAACCCAATTAAATCTCAAAACAGCATAGCTTCACTACTGTTCTGACATCGAAAGGGGTAACAGCAATATTACACTCGACAAGTACCGTATTTACTCTTATTAGTGCCGCCCAGATTGAGCACTTTTGACTAGCAGTGCGCCAGAACTGAGCGCTATTTTTATATTTTACTCTGTCTAACACCAAATAAAAAAGGGTCAAATCTTGCCACTTACCCATTAATTGTTTAAAAAGTTCTTAAAAGATTGGACAAACATGAATTTTGTTCCTATTACTTATCAAAAACCAACCTAAACAAACACTTCTGGTTTCATCCAAAGTCAATCCTTCAGAACAAACACATTGAAAACTTCCAGGTGTGTTCAAACAGCGACCATTGCGACATATGCCGGGGAAGGCGTCACACTCGTTAATATCTAAACACAAGATTAAATATATTTGTTTAAATTTTCAATTATTATAATAAGTACCATCAGACTAGAGGAAAAACAACCAGTTGAGCTTTTCACTGTTAATGACCGCTGAATTAGCGCTGACAACAAAACATTTAACCAATCTTTTCAGGGAATACTTTGTAGGAAGGTAGCCTCATCAGTTAAGCTCGGTTTTCATTAGAGCTATCATCTAGGCAAAGTTTCACTCTTGACCCCGGCTGATGTTGCATGATTACGATGATGAGGAAAATCATGCGAAGAATGATGATGCAGATGCTGATGATGATGATGTGCAGTGCAGAAGATGATGCAGAAGTAGAGTGGAGCTGCTGCTGCTGCCACCGCCGCCGCTGCTACTGCTGCAGCTGATCTATATTTACTGCTGCTGAGATGATGATCATGATATACAGATGATGACAAGGATGTGGATCTGCTGCTGATGATCTATATGCACTGCTGCTGATGATGATGATGATGATGGCAATGATGATAATGATGAGGATGATGATGATGATTATTATGACGACAATAACGATGATGATGATGATGATGATGCTACTGATGACAATATGCTGCTGATGCGACGACTTTTGCTGGGGCTTATGCAGCTGTTGAGGCTCTTGCTGCTGATGACGAGGAAAGTGAAGAAGAGGAAGACAGTGATAAGAATAAGGATGATGAGGCAAACAAAGAGGAGAAGGATGAGCAGGATGACGAGAAGCATGATGAGGATGATAATGAGGAGAATGACAAGAAGGGAGAGGGTAATGAGGATAATGAGGAGAATGGCAAGGAGGGAGAGGGTGATGAGGATGATAATGAGGAGAATGGCAAGGAGGGAGATGGTGAAGATGAAGAGAAGGAAGATGGGGAGAACGTGAAGAGAGGGCAAGAGAAGAACAAAAAGAATTGTGAGGAAAAGGAGGACATGATGAGGATGATGTTGAGAATGAGAAGAAGGATTACTAGGAAGATGAAAAGCATTTATGAACTTTTCCATAAACAATTATTTTCTACATGCTTTCTTTTCTCTAAGCCATAATTTTAAACGAATCTAAAGTAAAAGTGTTAAAATGATCTTACCCACACAAGTGAAGTTACGGTAAGCATATCCTGCTTGGCATTTGTCTGAAAAAAACAGCACTCTAATTTTATTGGCACCATATCAACAACGCAACTCGTTGTTTGCAAGCACGGCCAGTTTCTACATAAAACATTAATTACAGGACTGGAACCGAAAGGAAAGTTTTCACTGCATTGTGAGCTTTGAATCGGAAGCAATGATTTCACTATAAAGAAACCTTCCGTCCCCTTTCAATCCTGTGGACAATTTTCTGTAGTGAGAACCACTCTTTGATCAACTTTTGTATGAGCTTTACTTACGCACAACCACTGCCAAACAACTAATGTCATTTGACAGAAATTGCCTAGCTGGATACAGGGAAATAGGGAAAATTTCCTATCATGTTCGATCTGTCACTTAATTTCTTGAATGGAAAATAGTCACTGGTAAGTTAGCCCTGAGAACAGGGTGGAATTACAGTTTAAAAATATGGGCCTTTTACTTGTGATAAAACAAAACAGCATACACACAGATTAATGATAAGATTCTTACCCGAGTCTGAACATTTCTCACAAGGGCTGCCCCAGGCTTTCCCCAACGTCTGACAGCATATTTCCCGTGTGACGTCACCATTCACATTGTCCTCACAGATTCTGTTGTTCACCGTACGCCAACACTTCCCTTTCCTTAGATCTACAAATACATTATATGTAAATTAATTCGTCAAGCAAATCTATAGGATTCTAACGATTTACGCGTTACCCAGGGTGTACAGTACTTCCTGTATGCAAACATGTTATTCCACGTACGAGACGAGTGCTCAAGATGGAAGCGTGGTGGCACGGTGGGATGATAAGAACAGGCCTTGGTATAGTACATTTAGATCGCAAACACAGGCCATCCAACCAAGAGGGAAAAAATCGAGTGGTCTGTGATCGAAAATTACAGCTACCTCGGCAATAACGTCCAGAATCGTCTAGTGTTAATTCTGCGGGACATTGGCACTTGAAACTACCAATGTTATTGACACAGGTGCCATCAATACACTGATCAGTGTTTTCACACTCGTTTTTATCTAAAATAGAAAATAGCTGTTTTTACTTAAAATTTCACTGCTCATTTTGTACATTCAAGGAAACATGACAATCGCCAAACGCTTCCACACTCCGCAGTAATATTTTCTAGTTTGTCCATGGCTTAGTATCTAATTGCAGACACCCCTGATCTCTAATAAAATTTATGAGGAATTTTGTCACTGTACTGTAAAATTCCACCAAAATCATCGCAAACTTGAGGTAGTGTGCAAGAGAGGTAACATTTCCAAAAATCAAAGCTACAGGGCAAAGATTAATTTGAAGAGAAAAGGAAGCACCTATACCCACTATACCTTCACATCCTTTAGTTCTGCTGTCAAAGACATAACCTTTAGGACAAACACAACGATAGCTTCCAGGAGTATTTTCACATCTGCCACGATGACACAGCGACGGGTTTTCCCGACATTCATTCACCTCTAAAAAGAAATTACTTTGCTTCAAATAATTATTCATTTCACTGTTTGGCAATAAAAAAATTGCGCAAATGCAAGTCATAGTGGTTGTAAAACTCATTGATAATTGAAACACACAGTTTTTGGACTGCTTTTTAGAGTATTTGTCTTGTAATACACAGTTTTGCTGGCTTTCATACATTTTCCCTTAATTTCTCATCTCAAAATCAGTGTTTTTTAAATTTTTTTCAAAAAACACTATACGCTATTGAGATAAGACGAACTTAGACACTTTCAAACTCAATTTAGCCACATTAGATGTTCAAGCTAGTGAATTCACGCAACTAAAAGCTCTTCATCGTTAACATTCAAACAATTATTAGACTATTCTAATGTACAGTTTTGTGGAAACACCACGTAAATTTATTAATGCAAAACTTTCGGTCCGTAAGCCTGGACCGTCATTAGTGCAAAGCCGGTACGGGCTTACGGACCGAAAGCTTTGCATTAATAAATTTAGGTGGTGTTTTCACAAAACTGTACATTAGAATATCGATAATCACCATGCAAACATTCAAAGAACTTATTAGACTATTGTTTTAAGGCATCAGTGACCGCAGTAAGTCGTGTTATAATTTGAATTTGAAAGGCTCTGCGTTCTATACACCCTGTACATAAGATTATGTTGTAAAGCTTGTTAACACTTACCTTCGCATTGCTTGCTATTGGCTGCTCTTCTATATCCAGTATTGCAGTCACAAATGTAGTCTCCGTTTGTGTTTCGACATCTACCATTAGGGCAGAGTTCAGTCTGAGAACCAACATTGTTTGAACATTCGTCGATGTCTACAATAAGTGTTAAATGTTTTATTACAAAATTATCTTAAGTAAACGAAAAAGAAATGAAAACTCTTGCAGAATACAAGGACCAAAAATTTAAAACTGAAACAAACAGAAATAAGAAATGGAAAACAAAATTAGATCAAAATGAAAAACAAGAGAACACCATAAAATATAAAAGATAACACTAAAAAAATAAAAGCAACAATGTAAACGAAAGAAAACAAAAAAAAAACAATAGATAAAAAAGAAAAAAAGAAAACAAAAACAAAACTAAAAGAAAACAATAAAACAAAAGGAAACAATATAAACAATAGAGAAAAATGAAAAACAAAATAGAACAATGAAAAAACAAGAAAAACCAATAAAAAACAAAACAAAAAAAAGCAAAATTCATTTTTTCGTGCTGTCCATCTCGTTTGTTTTTAGTGGGGTTTTTTCCATTTGATTTTTTTTGTCAACTTTTATTGCCTCCTTGCAAATGAAATATAAGTTATGCAAGCCTACCATTTTTGAAGGTGTCTTTGCCTGATCCACCTACACACACCTTCTTGTATTTATCTACAAATAGTCAGACAATACTGTACATAAGGATTGACCGGTAATGCAATGACTCGTTTTAGCCAATAGGTTTACTCATTTGTTTATGTGCCCTTTGTTCTCGTTAACCCATGGAGTGGCAATGCCCCTCAATGCATCCTTCCCACTGCAATACTTTAAGCCTTACAACTGTATCGGATGAATTTTGACCAGCTAAATTTCTGTGCGGATTCGCTTTACGTTCACACGAGACCACCGTATTTGGACAACATTTCGTTCGTCCACTAACGAAGCGGCACCGTGTAAGCGCAAAAACCAATGCAATGTTGCAGCCGGAAAGGAATTTGTCCGGTATTGGGTACACAGGTCCTTGCTTGGGAAAAGATCATGCAAGTCAATGGGAAAAGTCTTAAGATTTTCCATACACTATACCTGTGTTTGGTACAGGACAGGGCATACAAGGATTTCCCCATGCATGCAGTTTCTCTGCAGTACTATCTTTACCACAGCAACATTGAGAAATAGTCAAAGGTCGGAACAAAGTTTGGCTACAGACGTTATTACTGTAGCTTGCGTAGCACTGAGATTCCATTGTATCTGAAAATAGACATTATCATCATCATCACAGTTTAGTAAAAGCACACAGTGATCGCAAGACACAACCAACGCAATTCGGCAATGCAACGCGACTTTTCAAATTTTGAATGAAAAATCCATCCATGGACGAAAATCTTAAAGGATATGTAGACGACAGATAACTAAAATTTTAGGCACCTTTGAATATATGGAGAATCTCAAATAGTGTCAAAGTTACCAGGTAATAAAAGTCGAAAAATCGCGTTGCGTTGTCGAATCGCATCCGGTGTCTCTGAGTCTTTGAGAAAAAGAGGAATGCACAGAACACAGCTCACCCAAGCACATGTGTTTATCAGTAGACTGAGAATATCCAGTGTTGCATCTGCAGAAATAATCTCCTGCAGTATTGACACAAACGCCATTCATACAAACATCATCAATACTAGTACATTCATTGATATCTGAAACAAATGTCGTGAAAATTAACTTCACTGACTATTAATCAAATTGGATATGTTCTCAGAGAAAAATTGCCCATCGACATTATTTCGATCGATATAGTATAAGAGATTTTGAACTACATTTAACTTCGAATATAAGGACAAGATATTTCTACACTGAGTCTCTAATGACTGAATTAAAACAAGTACGAGCGTACTAATGGGGCCAGGAGCTGGGCCAATTGGAAAAGCGTGCAAGTCGTCCAAATCAGAGAAATTCACGGTTTGTCTAGAAACTCTCCTTAACAGCTTAATGACGTATGAAGTGTATACAGCCTTTTGTTTTTCGTATCCGCGCTGCAACGGCTTATACCATACGGCTTGCATTTATCCGTGAATTTTAATGATGCATAATAATTATTGTACAATTACAGCAAAGAATTGGTCGTAATTCTTTCCCTGAATCAAAAATGAAAAATCGAACTCCGTCAATCAATGGGTAATATCATTCTAGATCAATGTGTCAAATTTCACGACGATTGGAATAGAAATGTGAAAGCCTTAGGCTACCGAAACCTGCATTTACAATACAAAAATACAAAACAAAGACGTCTGTTAAGTCGCCAAACAACCATATATCTCCAATGACTAGGTTGTCCTAAAAGATTTACATTTTGTATGAATATGAAAAAAAAGATAGAACAACAACTTGGGCAGTCTCAAAATTATATCTTCAGTGAATAAAAATGAATGTCATTGTACAGAAGTTTGCATGTATAATAAAACAAAACATAGAATTTCATCCAATCTCAAAACCATACAAATAACTGGAAATACTGATAAAAAATGGCATAGAATTTGTATTTAGGTTTTGTATTTCCACAAAATGTACTGACAATATAGTCAACTAGAATGGACATTTAACAGAAGTACCATACCTATGCAAGATTTCTCGTCAGTGCTCAAGGCAAAGCCCATATTACATGTACATCGCCATGCCCCAACAGTGTTGAAACATTGACCATTCGCACAAGTCGCTGAATCTGTGCACTCATTTCGATCTTTAAAAAAATAGGAAAGCATATAACTAACAATGTGTTTACATGGCTCAAATATTAACCAACCTGACCCCAATATCATACATACGTGCAATCCCTGTGCATATAGGAACTTTAAATAACTCAAATGTTGTAAGCATTTCGAATCCCTGACTTGGAAATAAACACTTTAAACAACTTTTGAGTCGTTTAAAGTGTCTACTATGAACGTAAACACATAATCCCAGACTTTGATACAGGCGCTTTAGAGCACTGAAATACCATAAATATGTACAATCTCTCCACACAGGCAATTTAAAGCACTCGATTACTGCAAATATGTACAATTTCTGATTCTCATTATAGACACCTTAAGAGACTAAAATACTTTGAACGTATTAGTATAATCCCCGACTTTGACATGGACACCAAAAATGACTCATCAAATATAAATAACAATAATATCTGACCTAAATATGTACAGTCCCTGAGCTTGATAAAGGCACTTCAAATTAACCAAATATTGTAAATACATACAATCCCTGACCTTGATATACGCAGGCATTTTTAATTTACTCAATCACAAAAATAAGTACATTCTCTTGATATAGGTAGTATTAGCCATAGTTAATAGAAACATGCCACAACTCGATCGTCTACTGTAAAGATATTTAAACATACGTTAAGCTTACCGACGCAGCTTTTCTGATCGCTAGTTGGTCTGTACCCCGAAGCACATTCACAACGATATCCTCCATTCTCATTCACACATAAACCATTCTCACATATCTCGCTATCTTCTTCACATTCATTTTTATCTAATAAAAAACAGTTAGATCACATGCGGGCTTTGCAAACACTGCCCTATTAATTTGGCTTCATGCTAACGCCTGGTTTCTATATGGCCGTAGCTATCGTACAGATAGAGCCACAATCTTTCCAAACAGCGGTATAGCAAAGCATGTACTGGTAGATAACGCATGCATGTTTCCTTAGTATGCGATTTAGTGCAGAGAAGATAAAATATTTTGGCCTTTAAGAGATATCGTGAATTTTCGTATACGACAGTTCCGACCATATGGAAACCAGGTTTAACTTACCGACACATCTATCTATCACATAAACGAATCCAGCATTACATGAACATCTAAGAACGCCATTTACCCTTGCGCACACACCATTTTGACACCTCTGACCAACATTAACGCACTCACCAGTAATTGAGGTTACTAGAAACATGATGAACAATTGTTTGAGAAAGAAGCGCTAGGACTTGTAGCGATATAACATACTTGGAGATAAATGATAAGCGACAAAACAACGTGGAACAAATGTATTTTTTCAATTAAACAATATCAAAATGTAATAATTAGTTTGAGGGTACGCCACGTATATTTATTATTGCAAAGCTTTCGGTCCGTTAATCCATCAGTGCAACTAAACGTTTAAATGTACTGTACGACTTGCCCAAGAGGTCACAGCCTATTATTAAACAATCCATCTATACACCGTACCTGGTGGGTTTGGCGTCACTGTAGTGCCAGGTGGACCACTAATAGGAACACATGTGACGCGGTTTGAACCAGGAACAAAACCTTCGTAGCACTCGCAGTAGAAATTCCCCGGAGTGTTGATACATACTGCATTCTCACATATCAATCCTCCATCTTCACATTCGTTAATATCTAAATCATTATAAAAAGAAGTTTTAACAAATTCAATAAAATTACTTCTTGCAACATTATTTACATTAGCCTAATTGCAGTTCAAAAAGAAAAAAAAAAGAAAAATGTCCAGCTGCAGGCCCTTATCCTATTCAACCATGCACATAGGTTTATTCAATGAGAAACCATATGACCGGGCGCTTTTTAGAAGAAGGCGCCTAAAGGAGAAAAGATGCCATTTGAAGAAAAGCACTTCCTTTAGAAGCACGAAGAGAGGCGCTTGATCGAGGGGAAACGGTGGGTAATCTGTGAAAGAAAACAAACTGCATTCTGTATACTTACCAACGCATCTTCTCAAGGACGTATCGTAAGTGTACCCCACATCACAAACACATCGTAGTCCAGTTTCAGTCATTTCGCATCTTCCGTTCACGCAATCTTCACCATCCGCATCGCACTCTGTACAAGACACCAATTTTGTCTTTCAGTCTTAGCATACCTTTAATATTGAGGAATGTCTTTTCAACATTCTGATTATAAATGTAGCCGAGCAAAACACTGAGCAACTTGAGGAAGGCAAAATGCCTTTTGAGGAACACAAGGAGCAATTCAAAAATGCACTCAGAACAGCACAAAGGAGGACAACTCGAGGAGCAAACGGGACAACTCTAAATGCACCAGGAACTTGAGGAGTACAAGAATCGAGCTCAGCAGCACAAGGAGTGACTTCAGAAGAACAAGATCAAATCGATAAGGAGCAACTAGAGGAGCACAAGGAGGAATTTGAGGAGCACAAGGAGCAACTGTAAATGCGTGAGGAGGAACTTGGGGAGCACAAGAGGCAAGCTCAGCAGCATAAGGAGCGACTTCAGAAGCACAAGAAGCAACTTGATTGGGAGCAACTGGAGGAGCACAACGAGCAACTTGAAGAGCACAAGGATTAACATGGGGAGTACAAGGATCAACTAGAGGAGCACAAGGATTAACATGGGAAGCAAAAGGACCAACTTGAAGAGCATATGGATTAACATGGGGGGCACAAGGATCATCTTGAGGAGCACAACGAGCAATTTGAGGAACCGACTGAAACAAGAGGAGAAGGAGGAACATGCAGATGAGACGTAACATGACGAGCACATGGAGTTTCTAACGGAGCACAAGGAGAAAACTCAGGAGCAAATTCAGGACCAACTTGAGGAAGAGAATATCAACACCTCAGATCCTCAGTCCAAATGAAAATGTTTCTTACTTCGGATTTCGTATTGTCATGAACAAAATACATCTATTTCCTTACCATCATCAAATCCACACAACACTTTGTAAGCATCTACATAAAAAAATGACAAGTGATAATAAGCTCACACCACATTTCACCATACAGCATGAAAACATACTTCTTATAAAATATATTGCATTTTCATTCAAACGATAATGCACCTTACTGCTTTCTCTACTTGCTGTGTACACATACTCTTGCCACTTTGTGGGTTGATTTATTAAAAGTTTTCACTTTGCCTCTGTTAATCCATTCACTAGCAATGAACCTTAGTGCACTCAGTGCACTCTACCTATTTTACGCTCTCGTGCCGTTTTCGTTTGCCTTACAGGGTACACCTCTCCAAGAAATTTTCAACTCACTTAAAGTGTCTCCTCAAAGTTCTATGAAATTACGGAAGTTGGGATATCTATAATTTTGATTGAAAATTTTGGGTCATTTTTAAGTTAGAAATTGTCCCAAAGTGTAGGAAAATTTCGGTTGCTATGACAAAATTGATGTGTTTAGGTACCCACTGTTTTCAATTTTTATGCATCTATCTCGTAAAAACGTATGTTTACCACCATTTTTTGACTCAAAAACTATTTTTGCCAAATAAAATTGATCGTTGAACTAGTTTTAAAATTCTGTAGAACAAAAAAAAAGTTATCAGTATTCGTTTGAGGTATACACCATGTATATTTATTATTGCAAAGCTTTC
>JAODVQ020104027.1:0-16783 GCA_025400075.2 Phenganax stokvisi
ACTATAATTTTCTGTGTGTAATTTTTAGATAAAAAGTGGATAAAAACCGGTTTTTTCCGGTTTTTTCTTCACGGTTTTCGATTTCGGTTTTTTCCAAGAACCGCCCCAGCCTAGGTGGTATTTACATGGTAATTCACTGGGTTGCCCGATTGGTCTCCTGAAAACCAAATAACTCGATTTTGGCTTTTTCGCGTTTTTCTTTTTTTTGTTTCTTTTTACTTCGAAGAAATTGTAAAATTTTAGTGATTTTAGTCGAGTTCTATGGCAAATAACGCACGAAACTGATTCCCTCAATTGCCGTGTTGCTGACCACGCAATCGAGAAATCGAAAAGCCCTTGGAACAAGTTTGCCATTTGCCTTCTCTTTGGCTCTCTTAAAAAAACACACTATTTTGGGTTCCTTTAGCGGATTTTTGCCACCTTTTAAACCATATCTGGATCCGAGCATGTTCAAAAGCCTTGGCAACCCTTGGTAAAGCGCTACTGTAGATGTGTGTAAACTTACCAAGAGCTTGGGCTCCGAGTGTGGGAGCAGCAGGCGTCGAGGATACTAACAGACCAGTCGCTTCTCTTCTTCGAAAACCTTCCGGTATCGAGTCCTCAGCTTCAGGAAGCGAGGCCACTTCATAAACTGTCTCCTCATCATCTTCACGCATGGTTTGTTCAAACAAGGTTTCCAAACGACTTGTGATCGTGTCTTCTATAGCTATTGTTGTTTTAACTGCCGTTGTGAGCTGTCGAACTAACTTTGCTTTAGCACGTTCGATATTGTCCCTACATATGAATGAGTGATAAATTTAGCCAGCTGGAAAGAAATGTTTCATTCTTGTTTTTGCTTGACTGTATAGGCAAAATATCTCGCGAATTTTCGGAGGGATTTCGACAGTCGTTTAAGCATGCACAAAGGTATTTTCTAATAAATTCGGGACATTTCAACAGAGAATGTGATTGGATATGGATTAAAATCATTTTTTGAGTGAAGCCTTTAAGTTGCAAGTCTTCATGCTACAAATAATCACATAAATGAGCTAGCGAGTTTTCCAGTAGCGAGTTTTTTTGCGCGAAGCAAATTTTTTTAGTTTTAAAGTTGAGAAGAATTGATCAAAAGTCTAATTAGTTCCTGTTGAGAGTTTACAATGGATTCTCGCCACATATTTCGCTACTGAAAAATCGCCTTTATTACTATGCAAATATATTTTTTCATCATTCAGTGGTAATATTCATAGGCGAGCTGACTTTACAAAACAAAATCAATAAAAAAATACCATAAAATAAAATGAAATAAATTAAAACGAGTTCAATTCATGAGAGTAATCAGTAGCATTCTACAACACATTAGCGAATATACGCAGTCTTTGAGCGCATGCGTTCCAGTGTTCCCTTGAATATTACCTTTCTGAGTTCATGGCATCTAAATCAGCTCTTAACATTTGAATAAGGTTGTTATTTTCACGCTGTTGTCTTTCCTCTCTCATTTCGACATCTCTGATATGTCCTTCAAGAGTACGAATATTGACGTCTTGCGCTTGGTTTTCTTCTTGCAACTAAAAATAAAAAAAAAATAAGAGAAAAACATTGATCAACAAACCGCATGAATTTCACTGGTAAGAAAATACAATTATTGTGTAAAAAAGCTATCAGCCAGTTTCCCTTGCTAATCCATTGAGTGGCAATGCGCCCCGAATAGGGCGTATAACTTTCACAAGCCATTTTTAACATTCGCGTCAAGTAACACAAACGTTTAACTTACTTGAATGAAATTTTTTTCTTTCTCTCTAATAGTTCTTTGAGCATCATCATTTTGTTTCTGTAATAAACCCAATAAAAGAGAGCTTTAAATCTGATTTTGTTGTACGACTACGGTCTTACTACTGAAAATCGGGATTTAAAAAAGAGGTTATTCATTTATCTGTAACGTAAGTTCTTTGAATGTTTGCATGGTGATTAACTATTATAATATAATATACAGTTTTGTGGAAACACCACGTAAATTTATTTATGCAGAGCTTTCGGTCTGCAAGCCCGGACCGTCATCAGTGCAAAGCGATCCGGCAGTCCGGGCTTACGGACCGAAAGCTTTGCATAAATAAATTTACGTAGTGTTTCTAAAAAACTGTATATTATATTATATCTGTAACGTGATATGATATTCAAGTACATACAAGACAGTCATGCTTTTAGAAAATGCAATAAAATAAAAACGATCTGGTTCTAAAAACTATGAGTTTGTGTATTAAAGAAATGAGGACTCAGGCCGGGAGTCAAAAGCAGTAACGAATTCCTTCATATAGACAGGGAGACTCCGTAGAGAAGAAAGCTTATAACCTGGAGTTCTGCAACCTCATTTTCCATCTCCTTGATTTGAGTTTTCAGTATTTGTTCTTGTTCTGTTGCCGTAGCAGCATGTTCGGACAACTTTTGTTCCAACTCTTCCTGGATTTGAGCTTTTAACGTCCGCTCCCCTTGAAGTTCGTTGTTCGTCAGTTCAATATGCTACACGTAAAAACAGATTAAGAGAAGAATTTTTTTGGTTGCATTGCAAGCCGTCAGACTGAAGTGAATATAATACACGACTTGTAATGACATCAAAAAAGTTTATGTTTTGTACGTTCCTCAATCACTAAACAAACATAAAGGTATGTTCAGGTATAAAGAGGTATAAAGGTATAAAATAATTCGAAAATGAAGCGATTTTGATGGTACACCAAAAAGAAAATAATGTCTGAAGTTTCAGTTAGTTTTGTTTATAATGTTTGTGAAATACAAGGAAAGAATCTCTTATTAACAATGTATAGTGCGCTGTTTTACACCGAACTAGAACACATGCACGAGACAAACACGTCAAAGCAGTTCTTCACAAACTCTAGTGTAACTTAAAATAAATCTAACTACCACCTATTTTACTTCTACATTTGATTCAAACGAACATCTCATTAGCATTAGAGAGCTTAAGCTTTGCGTTCAACGGCAAACGTCAGACGCCAGACGAAAAAAAATTTGCAATATAAAGACAGTACGGCAAAGATAATTTTTTGTTTTAGCACAGGATGTTAAAATAAAGCTGTTTGACATAAAATGGAGAATCCAAACAGATGGGAAACGAAGAAACTCAGGCAAGGAAAAAACACTCTGCCGTTTGCCGTAGCGTTTAAACGTGAAGCTTAAACTCCCTATTATTGGCGTCTCACTGTACCTTACGATGTTCTGTCTTCAGTCGTTCCAATTCTTCTTCGTGCTGTTGGGATAACATTTCTTGAATACCACGTAATTGTTCTTCATATGAACTGTCCGTATTATTTTTCATATCCTTTAACTTGTCCTCAAAATCTTTGCGTATTTGGCTCAACTTCTCTTCGTATTTTCCGCTCGTGTTTTCTATAAACTCCGTCATTTCATTCATATTCTTGTCTTTAGTCTCAATCTCCAGCACGGCTCGCCTAATCTCTGTTTCCGCTTTATCAAGCAACTTTTCCTTCAGCAACATTTCTGCTTGCTGTTTATGCCTTAGGTCATCCAATTCTTCGGCAAGTCTCTTCTGCCAGTTCACTTCAAGTTCTCGTTTTTCAACAGCGTGCTCTTCGCTCAGTTTCTTCAGCTGTGCTCGGTGTTGCTCGAGCAAGACATTTAAAGCACTCAATTGCTCTTCGTGCTTCATTTTTAGTTCATCTTCGAGTTTCTTCAAATTATCCAGATGTTCCTTTTCCAAATTATGACGCGCCATTTCTTCAGCCCTTTTCAATTTAGTGCGAAGTTCCTCCTGCAAAACCATTTGATGTAACATAGTTATAATACGCGAGCTCCTGGGGTTTCTAAAAAATTCATTATACATTTTGTTTCACTCTGGTATATCAATACGACGTACGAGTAAGGCCTACAGGTCAAACGTCGCTCATTTGCATTACGTTCGGCACATAAAAAGAACGACGTTTGACCAGGCCTAAGAAGAAACAATACAAACCGAAAATATCGTAAATACGTAAAATGTCTTCTACCAAACGTCAGATCAAACGAGCACGTTTGCCTACTGCGCAACAACATGAGCCACAAATTACCGAAATGCAGAACTGAACGTTCTAAACGCAGTATTATCCCTATTATGTGTTATAAATACTCTACTAAATACTATATATTTACTTTCTACTTTTATTAACACTCATTAGTTAGCTAAATAAACTATGGTATGACTGCGCAAAAAAAGCTGAAAAACAGAAAAAACCCAGAAGTTTAATCTTCAATTTTCAAAATAGAAATTCCAATAGAACACTAGTTAGTATTGCAACATTGGGAAGACAGATCGAGAGAGTGAATAAAGATCATCGTTTAACAACAGTGTTATGTCGTAAATACGTTTGACGAGGCTCAAGTACAAACCGAAAATATCGAGAAAATATTCTAAATAAGTGACCAACAACGTTAGAATGTGATAAAATATATGAGCAAGTAGTTGTTGAATAAAAGTACAATCCCAATGCACTTGTCAATATTTTGTTTTGAGCTGGATGGCAAACTAGTGCTAATCAAACGAACTATCAAAGACAAATTTACCTGATGAG
Source organism: Phenganax stokvisi (assembly GCA_025400075.2). Taxonomy (NCBI): domain Eukaryota; kingdom Metazoa; phylum Cnidaria; class Anthozoa; order Malacalcyonacea; family Clavulariidae; genus Phenganax; species Phenganax stokvisi. Next base: position 4,554 of record JAODVQ020104027.1, read on the forward strand.
ACCGATCCAGTTCTTCAGTCATGGAGGTGAATTTCTCCATGTGAGTTTTAACAAGCTCTTCTTTCGCAGCTTCCAGTTCATGATGGTGTTGATCCTTTAACTCTTTCAAAACTTCATTTTTTTCTTCGACCAACTTTTCGTTTTCAGCCCTCCATTTATTTTCGATTTCCTTCATCTTTTCCTCATGGCTTTTCTGCAATTCTTCCATAGTAACTTTATGCTCATTACCCAAGTCCTCTCTTAAGTCCGAAATAACTTTTTCGTGGTCTGAGAAACAAACAATCCAACACGTCATATTATAACTGTGGTCAGGTTTTAATATCTAGTCCAATTCTCTAACCACGACGAAAGGCCAGTAGATTCGTTTATTGTTATTCGAATCCTAGCTCTAGTACCTTCCCTGACGTCAGTAATAGTTATAGCAATCCAACGTCATACTCGCATGGGGCATACTCAAGTAAATTAATGCAATTAGGTCAGACTATATCATAGGTTTGTATCTTACATACTTGCTATTGTTTCATTACCTGCTTTCAAATTGCTAAAAAGTTCTTCTCTTTCATTCATTTCATTCATTTTCAACTCTTCTTCTCTTTGCGCCCACTTTTCTTCTAATGCTTTACGTTCTTCTTTCAAAGTGTCCTTACAACTTTCCTTCATTTCATCCATTTCCTTCGTGAGTTTTACCTTCATTTCATTGAGAGCATTCTGCTGCTCGACATCCAGTTTCGTTCTAAGATCAGCAACTTTTTCATCCTGAACTCGTTTCATGTCTTTCCTTTCTTCCTCGATCTTCAGTTGAAGTACACGGGTTTCGTCCACATGCGAGCGAAGACGTTTCTCTAATTCTTTCTTCTCTTCAATAAAGGACTCCATTTTTGCTTCATTTTCAGCCATTTCTTTCAAATGAGCATCCTGCATCTCTTTCAGTTTCTTAGCGATTTCATAATCCGCTCCTAATTTTACAATCTCCATCTCACGAGCAGCGTCAAGAGCGAGGTCTGCCCGAACCTCTGACACTTCCTCCACCAAATCATCAAAATTTCTTTGCTTTAATTCTTTCAGATCTCGCTCATGTTGGCATTTCAAGTTCTCAATTTCCATTTCTTTTTCTTGTACTAGATCCTTGCACACTCGTAGTTCATTCTTCAGAGGTTCCACTTGCGCTGCAAAGGTGCTGTTCAGTCTATCTTGCAACTCTTTTACAGTGACTTCATGTTGCTGCCTCAGAGATTCGTACTCAACAGATATTCTACCAATTTCTTTATCAAACTTATTTTGATGTTCGAGTTTTGCTTTTCTTAACTCTTCTTCCAAATCGATTGTATAACATTTTTTAAGTTCCTCCATGTCTTTTGCATTTTTTGAATTCAGATTACTGCTTATACTAGCCACCAACTCCGATTTCTCTTTTTCCAAAACTACTCGAGTCGCCTCCAATTCTTTTTCTTGTTCAGTTCTCAAATCTCGCATTTCTTTTTCGTGTTTTTCAACAATGTCTCTCTTCCATGTCTCAAAAAGATCGCGCTCAGCATTCAGTTGGTTCGATTCTGCTTCGGATATGAGATGTTCTATCTTGTTTTGGTGTTGAAGTTTGAGCTCACGAACAATGGTATCCAAATCGTTTTGAAATTTCTCAGAAAGTTGAAGCTGGTTTTCCTCTAATTCGCGCAACGTCTTCTCTTCGCACTCTTCCTTTACTAAAGCAAGTTTCTGTTGAAGTTTGTTGATTTCAGCAAGATGCTGCAGTTCTTTATCTGACGATCTGCAAAAAAAGTGATAGTAAGAGAAGGTACAGTTGTAGAAGGGATCCCGAGAAGCAAAGCATCAAAATATTTCGTTAATGAGCAGCAAATGCGTCAAAAACATATACAAGAAACGGAATATTGCGCAGTTGTGACATGAAAAAGATGAATTTTCTCTTCTTGTGTTGAAAACTTACTTTTTCTCATTGGTACTAGACAGCTCTCCAATTTCGTTTAAATATTTCAACTCAATCTCTATTTTCTCCTTTTCAAAATCTACCCGTACTGTTTTCAACTGTTCGTTAAATTCATCTTCTCGTTCTTTCAATTTCGTTTCCAAATCCTTCTGCATGTCCACCATTTTGTTTTCATGCTCTTGTTGCAAAAACAAAATCTTCTGTTCCATCAGAGTTTGAAAAGAACTAAACTTTTCACTTTTCTCCTCATCGGATTCTTTCAGCGTTTGTTCCATCGTCAATTCCATTCCTTTCACTTTTCTTTTCTCTGCTTCCAACTTCTCTGTTAAAACCTTAAGCAGTGGTAAAGATAACAAATTGAAAATTAAAATGTTGGTATTTTTTGAAGATGATTTACAGGAGGCAACTTGGCTATAGGATACGAGTTTGAAGTAAGTAGTGCCTGACTGCTGTGACTGTTTTTGTCCAAAACAGCAGTGTTTTACAGTCATCAAGTTTTACATCAGCTCCATTCTACCGGGTTCTTCTGAGTCAAAGTCATCTAGGGAGCTGCTTTTAAAGATGAGACGTTGTCTGACAGCAAATGAAATTCAAATCAAAATATTAGAATATGATGAATCGGGTTTATGGCATACGTTCTCCACGTTTTCATCCAAACGAGCGTCTATCTAGGCGCCTGGTTCAAACCGCACAATTGCAACATTGCATAATGCTTATACATAACACATTGATAATTTGTAGATACTGATTCTTTACACAAGTGCGGGCCGGAGAAAATCAATTTTGTCGTCCTTGGCTGAAGGGTCAAGCAGTAAAGGAATGGATATTAACATTGGTCTCTCAGCCTTGATACAACTGAAATTCCATCCATCCCCACTCTACCTACCTGTACATCTTCCTTGAGCTCAGTCTTCTCATTTTCTTGCATGGTCTTCATCTGTGCATAGATCTGACCATGTTCCACCTTCAACGCGTCAGTTTCCACAAAGTATTTTCTTTGTAGTTCCTCGACAGCAGATCTTGTTATTTCGCGACCTTGTTTATCTAATTCCTCTCGCAATTCTCGCAGATCGTTCTCGTATTTCTTCTCCAGTTCGTCCTGTAATGTCTCCATTTGTTCTTCGTAGTCGATCTCGATATTCTAAGCAGAGAGAGATGTGCAAAAATGACACGACTACAATATTTACAGTAACAATATACTGCCCTTAATCAAAGCATATATAAAAGTAGGCTGATCGTCGCAGTAAGCTTGCAGTTATCAATTATTTTCAATAAACATGGAAATACGACGTATCCTTGAGTTGCTTGTGGTGAAAAACTCATAAACATGTTAAAACTAGTTTGATTTTCTTGCTTTAAATAAGGCCAATACTGCAGTTTAATGTCGCTCGCGACGAAGGCAAAAAACGTAGAAGAGGTAAATCAACATTTGTAGTATTAAAGTCATATAAAAGAGATCTTGTTGCACAATCTGTTGCTCAATAATGCATAATACAATCCTGCAGGTCAGTTTCGGCGATAAAGTTTCTTCTTCAAATAACAAAGCAAACTCGGGAGAGTATTTTCAACTATCGGCGACTGTAAGGAAACATCACGATTTTGATTGGAAAGTAGGCAAAATTGAAATAAAAGCTGCAAAAATCGCTTGCTACCTCTCTAGCTTTTTCTATTTTTTCTTTGTGTTCTTTACTCAATTCCTCCCTTAATGCAGCAAGTTGCTTCTGCAAATCTTCCTCAAATCTTGCGCGCGATTCCTCACCACTTCCACGAAGTTGGTTCTCAAGCAGTTCACTCCTACCCCTTTCTTCTTCGCACTGTGCTTCCAGGCGAGAAATTTCATCTTCATGCATCTTTCTAAGTTTCTTTATTTCAAGTTCAGAGTTGTTCTTCAGTTCATCGAACTTAGTTTCGTATTCCTTCTCAACTTCAAGTCGAGCAACCTCGACTTTCAACACGGTGTCAGTAACAGCACTGGCGAGGCAATCTTCCATTTCTTGTTGATGTGTATGCTTCAACCGCGCAACTATAGCGTTCACAATGTCCTGGTGACGTATGTTTAGTTCTGTATAAGAAGAGCGCAAGAATATCTAGTTTGAAGTAGTGAGTGGATCACATGCCGAATTGTAATCAGTTTGTATATGCCAAGATGTAATCCCTCTACTATACGGTACGAAAACAACATTCGGGTACATGAGTTTAGAAACCTCGTCAATTACACTCTACCTAGTTTATGAAATATCACCTCGAAGTACAAGCAGTAACAACCATGCAACCAAATAATCAGAAACTGAAGTGTGTACAATAATTTAAAGATTTTGTGTAAATCCAAATCAATTTTTTACTGATTCGATCACATGCTTCAAAAGCCTTACTAGTCTCTAAAGTGTATTAGATCTTTTTTTTTATATCCGTGGTTCAAAAGCTGCTAAGGAACAATAGGTCGACATGGTCGTTTTCTGCCGCTGCATCTCAGAAAGAGATAAATCAAGAAAAGGGGTTTGTCCACAGCTGGAGGAAAGTTGCTTGAGCAAGCCCTGTCTCTCTTGAGCAAGGGCCGGTTGTACGAAATGTGGATAGCGCTATCCAGTGGATAGTGGTTTTTCAACCTTCGCAAAATTTGACAAAAAGCGAAGAAGCATTCGAATGAGCTAAAGAAATAAACATTGCGGCCTTTAATCTATGAATAGCAATCTTAATCTTGTTTTATAACGATCAATGGAAAATTTAACGAATGTTTAAGATAATCACTATTCAGTGGATAGCACTATTCACCTTTCGTACAACCGGCCCCAAGTATGTATTTCTGAGGACTTGCCTGTTCTTAGTTTCTCCATATCACTATCATGATTATCCATAAGATGTTGAACTTCACTCGCCCGATCTCGTTCCAGCACGCTCTTCATAGTTGCAACTTGTCTTTGTCGTTGTTCTTCCAGCATACGTTTCAAATGCTTGATCTTTTCCTCATATTCTGCCTTCACACCAGACACCTGCAATTTCAAGCCACAAAATTCAAAAACACATTTTATACATGGTATATATTACAGAATCATTTCCAACGATACAGCTTGCGATAGACTGCAACTACCTCGCACAAGTTGACACTGTACAGAATACCAATATAGCGGTCCCCCGATCAGCAATAACATATTACCTAACAATTAGTGTGACGACCTCTATATGGAAGCTATTGCTGTTGAGGCCAACGTGTTCAACAAAGTTTTTATGACTACTTACTATTTGCTTCTGGATATGACTGGTACTGTATTTATCATTTCAAGAGGCAGTACTTGTACGTTAATATAATATGTAAATTTACAAGCACTCACAACATGCTGTCAGCATACACTTTCAAAATGGAATATACAACCCGCTAAAGCTTATTTACGAAGTCACAATGACACAACAAAGTTATAGCAGAGTTATGCTCGAAACTGACACGAAGTATTTTGTCTACACAGCATTTTAAAATAGACAGTAGCTAGATGGCCATAAACTGTATAGTCAACTTCCTACAAGGTTATTGTCCGAAAGCACCTGCAAGTCCTGGCTTTAGATCCAGTTTATTCTAGACATTAGTTATCACAAACCAGATTCAGAGGACAATTTAAGAAGCTATCATGTGTTCTTTTCTTCTTTCTGCTTCGCTTTTAAGTCTACAAGCCACGCAATCAAGCACAAGGATTGTCAAATAAATAGCACAAGCAGTAACAGCTATTTAATACAAATCAGTACATGAATTTTGTCGATATGCTATCGAGCTGACTACAAACTGCAGTATTTCTAGTACAATGAGGTTATGCATTCTTCACACTTTTTATTCAAAGACAGAATAATCAATGGTTTCAAACAGAATGACGGAATCATCAACACATGCTTGCAAACCGCCATTTTACAACTATGAGTTCGGCAAAACTTCAATATCGATACGAAAAGTACGATACACACATAGTGTACGCCGTACATACTTTCTTGAGCGAACTGTCCCACCCACATCTTCATACTACATCCGTTCTAACTCTATACTTCAATCTTGCTATTTTAGTTTAGAGCCGAAATGGCTTGGTTTATACAATGTTTTGGTGTTTAATATATGCATGAGTTGTAAATATAACGTACTGCATTGTTGAATAATTCAAAAACAAGCAAGAACAGAAAGACGATTCCCAAGAAGCATAACACTTGCACTACATTTTACTGTCTATTTCAATTCAGGGATTGTACATTCACCTTTATGGTTGAGTCATTGAGAGAAATGCAATTTATCTTCTCATCTTAACACTTAATTCGTCTTCATCGGAAAAACTTTAATAACTTCAACTCCATTGATTTCTTGCTATGAAAATTTCCCTTTTATCGGCATTTCAAGGAACTTTGTATAAATCAACGGAGGTGAAGTTTAAGACAAGTATAATACAATTCAGTTTAATACAGTAAGTGAATAATTGATTAATTATAATAGGATATCCACAATCTCTGACCTTGATATAGACAGTTTAAAACATTTCTGATTTTTCGGGCAAATTGTTTGGAAATGACACAACGATGAGAAAGAAATACATATGACTTTTCGTCCTGATAACTTAATGCAGCTGACCTGAAAACATTCTCTTTCAGATACCGATTGTAGAAGCCACATTGCCAAATCATACCACATCCCAATCTGTAGTGGGATTAAACGAAAACCGTTTGGTGAACAAAACATATAGAACTTCCAATTTTTTGCGTAATCTTTTACAAAACAAGTTGCACGAGTCATTGCGGGTCGCACGATGTAATCAATGTTTGTAGAATGCTAAACTACGTTTTACACAACTTCTCGTTTCGAAATGATTTTGACCGTTAGAAGGCGTGTTACATAGCGTAATAACACGCAGTACAACTTGTTTTGTGGAATAGAGCTACTGCGCTGCAAAATGCATGAAAAATTGCCTCGTGCACATCTCCGCAAAGTCGAATGGGACGGGAGTTTCCTTCCGAAACACTGAGTAACAGGACTACTTTCAACACATTCGTATGAAACAAAGATTCAGTTTAGTCTTACGTCCCACGCGGCTTTCACGCCTGCCTCTCCATCAGATCATGAAATAAGCCCGCAAGGGAGGCAGCATCCAAACATGAAGAAAGTCTATAGGGCTAGCTGTTCCATGAAAATCATTAAGAAGGCAATACAGTCTGAGTGTACGAGAAAGTGTGATCGCTGTGTCCAAATGTTAGTAAACAAAAATACACACAAATATACAGAAAAATATTTTATTTCAAATAAGTTATATTAGAAATACATTTTTAAATTAAACAACCTGGGTAAATGGGAAACATACTAACAAAGTGGCAGTAAGATTTGATGATTTTAAAAATTAATGTTTTAATTATCTACTGTTGTCCTTTAATGACGTATACATTACAGTGGACCAAATTCTATTTCGAAATGAACTATAATTATAATATAATGAAATGAAATAGAAACGCACTATATGATTGCAATAAACCAACATAAAATCATTATATAATGGAATTAAATATCGTTAGTAGTAGGTAAAAGGACTAAAAGGTATGAATCAAAAATAAGATAAAAAAAAATGTTAGTGCCTTTCTCATTCACCCAGACTGAATACCATCGTAATTACCAATCTAACTTATACACTACAATACTCATTACAGCATAACTAAGTAGTCTTTCAAGTACATATTTTTGTAATGCTACCGAATATGCAAGACTACGCAAGTAAAAGCCCGTTGCATTTGTCCATTTTCCTTTCAGAACAAGAGAGTTAAAAATGCTACATTTCAAAATATCATTTCTTATATTCTAGAACTACAAATTGTCGACTTTATTTAGTCATTTAACTCTTCCCGCTCTTACACGTGTGCTATATTTTATAGAATCATATCGCAATGATTCTTTTGACGATTTTCTTGACATGCATCAGAGCGAGGTGAATACATTTCACAATCACGTCAGTAAATTTAAGAAGCAAATTCTCGATTGCAAAAACAAGTAAAAAACTTGCAACTGCTAAAGAATGTTTTCACCTACGATTTAGCTATTGTTAGAACTTCGAAAAGCATTGATTTAATACAGATTTTTAGCAATTACCTGTACTGTATTTACATGTATTTAAATGTACTGTACTTAGCAATAGTTACTCTAAATTGTTTATCAATTTGCCAGTTACGTCAAAACTTCTCGCTCATTTATAATTACCGGATTAATAATGCTGCAGACATGTTGCATTCTACATATTACAATAAAATAATTTAAAAGTGATATGAGTTTACTTTGATGCTACTCATTTTTGAAAATTTATTCAATAGCCAATATGTGAATGTCTTAATTGTTGTTTAACGTGTGGTATTATTTCTTCAGAAAAGTACAATTTATACCAAAAATTTGACATCCTCATCAAACTTGTTATGATTTACTGGTAATATTCTTAAATGCAAGCACAGCTTATAAAAGTTAAATTAATCACAAGTAATCAGTGGCATACTAACACCCATTGGCGGAGGTATACAGTTTTTGAGCGAGTTGTAATTGACCATAACGAAAAAGAAGGCGGCATGTACATTTTACCAGAATGCATTGCGTGCATCAAACATAAATCGCTAAAAAGATATGTCAAGAAAACACCCAATGATGTGAAATTTCGAAACAACGAAGAAAATAATCTCCTGCCTAATGTCCGACTTTCAGAAGACGTCAATTTGCCTTTTTAAACGATTTCGCACCGCAAAGCATTCTGGTGAAATGTACATCTGCCATCTGGTCAATTATTTGAATGACTCAAATATCATGAATTTGTACAATGCCTGACCTTGAAAGGGAAAATTCAAAGGATAAAATTACACCAGCAATTTTGAAGGCACGTTTTGTTTTCCTAACGTATGTGATTAAGTATAAGATTACTTGATATTGACAAACGTATTTGGCTAGGTCCAACAACATGGTTGGGTTAGATATTTGTACGCCACTCAACTATACTGTTTGTGGCTATTATTCAACAACACAACTCGCAGTGGAATCGCCAGTGTGAATTAAAATATAGAAGTAAATTAAAACAACACCTGTTGCTCATGTTGCCTGCTCAGATTTCCCATCTCCTGCTTATGATGTGCTTGAAAGTCTTCTTCCACATCAAGCAAACGTTGTTTGAAATTATCCTCGAGTTCCGTCCTCAAATGCTCCAGGTTTTGTTCGTATGTGTCCTCTAGTTCAGTGCGCGTGGATAGTAACGTGGCCGTGAAGTTTTTCTCTAGAATCTCGCGTTGCTCCCGCGCGTGTTGCTCGCTGGTTTTCAGTTCTCCCTGCCACGTTTCGATCTCGAAATCTTTCTCAAGAAGTTCTTGACGAAGAGTTTCTCTCTCTTTTTCCAACAGTTGTTCCTTCGCAATTAAGTTGTCTTCAATGGCGCTAAGCTCGAGCTGCAAAACAATAATTAACACCTCAATTTCACCCAAGAAAAGCAGCATTCCAACCATATGACAATATAATTTAAGCGTCATCTCACATTCGTTAATTTAGAACTTAAAGGATTTCCGGAATGCCTTAAAGAGAAGTTATTGTTAAATTGAAAAGACGAGAATGTATTTTATACGGTGACAACACACGATGTTATAACGGAGAAACGCTAACCAGAAGTTTGAAAAAGAATCTGAAGTTTGCGGGAAAATCTGTAATCTCAAAACTTGATAAAGACAGGGAAAAATTTAGTAAGCAACATACGACACTCTTGTTTTCCGAAAGTCTTCAAGATTTAAAACATCATCATACTCGCGGCTGTTCTCAGTAACTCAGTCTACGATAAAGAGCTAATACTTCACAAAACGATGAAAATGCAAAGTATACTATGAGTCAGACCAAAGTTTTAAAAAGTTAAAAAACGCCAACAACGTTACGATGCAGACGTCCTACTATACTAATAACGTAAAACTTTCAAACTTTTTTACATATCTTGTTTTCAAGTTTTTTTAAACCTGCTCCTGTGAATTGAAAATGATTTAGGCCCGTTTTCCACTACGCGAATTTGTTGGCGCGAAAAATAAATCTGACGACGTGATTGGCTCGCTTTCGACTTTTCGGGGCAAATTATTTTGCTAGCCAATCACATTGCTGGATTTATTTTTCGCATGACAAAATTCGCGTGGTGGAATAACCTTTACGGCATGCAGATATATTGATTGCTAACGTATGAGGAAACTTTGGGACGGTTTCGATGTCTCATAGTATATCGGTTAACATCAACATTTATTTGGTATCAACAGGAAACTAATGGTTTACTCACGTTGAAAATAAAAATTCGCATAAAGCCAAGCTGAATGTCAAAAACATGCCGTAGTGCTTTTCAAACCTAATTCTGTAGAACTCGAAAATTTCCAAGTTATTAACAACATACCTTAAGCGTCTGAAAATCACTATTTTGGGCAAACGTATCGATATATGTTAGTATTACCTCCAATCTGTTTTTCTGTTGGGTCAACTCCTGTTCCAAAACATCTTTCTCTCGTATAATTTCATTCAATCTTGCTTGCCGGATGAGTTGTTCTTGCAATGCCGCTCTTTCCTCATCTAGCTGTTGTTCAAGAGCTTCCTTCTGTCTCAGTTTATCCGCAAGCTGTTCTTTTTCTGACCTCAGATTTTCTTCAAGCGAGTGCTTCTCTTCTAAAATCTCAACAAATGAGCTACGTTCTTTCTGTTCTTCGTCCAACTGGTTCAGCAACGAGTCTCGCTGTTTCTCCAACACAAGCAGCTGCTGTGCAAACACTTGCTGCAAGTCTGATGATACCAATTCAGACATCGAAAGTTGTTCTTGTAAATCCTGGTGGTTGAAAAAATGTAAAGTAAAAAGATATGTGAAAATGAAAAACGTTTCCAACAGGTTTTGAATGATGAAACAGAAAAACTGAATTTATAAACTTTGGCGAACTGCATTAACCTACAACCCTGGCCAAGAATAACGGGAACACCCACATACGATACACGACTTTATTACTGGCATCTATCAACACGAATAATGAGAATCAATCCCACGTTCTGCATTTAATGTACTCACCCTTCCCCATGCAATGTTGGTTCAAATATCTTGGTGTGAAATATTCCAACCCAACATTGAATAGGGGGGGGGTGACAGGAGTGTGCATACGCTGTTGCCGACTAACATAAAGCATGTTGCATTTTTGTTCATAGTGTTCCCACATATTTGGTCAAGATTGTCTAGCATGTACATGATAGCCCATATGAAAACCTGGCTGCTAAGAGTTTGAGATTTTAGCCTATATATCGTGCATAACCTCTTTGAATCAATTAAATGTAACCACGAGCTATTGTAACAGCACCTTTATTGTCTGATCTTGATCAATCATCTTTTGCTTCAAAGAATCTCTCTCATTTGTCAACGAATCATTGTATTCCTTAACAATCTTCAAGAGTTTGTTTTTCTCCTCAACCAATTGTACTTCATTTTTCTCTTTCTCTGCGAGTTTTTCTTGTAAGATCGTGATTCGCTGAAGCGAGTCCAACTCGTCGATAGAAGATTGCTGTTGAGGAGTGCCGCTGGTGATTTTCTTGGGCTCACTGGGAGTGTTTTCATCTGGCCAGTCCCAACCATCGTCTACATTTAGATGACAGCAAGGTTAAGAAGTGACTTCTGCAACTGCTAATACCACAACCTTCGCTGGAAAAGCTCGTATACGATTCGTTCATGAAAATGGCGAGACAAAATCATTGGTCAAATCTGAACCCCGCTAACATGAGAGAGATGACATTGATGCTGTACTGCGATGCATGACTAACCCCTACAAACGGCTTCCTGCTGCATATTGGCCATTGAACCAAAAATACATGGGAACGCTACCTGCAGCCAAAAATTGAAGCCGAAATTCCGAAGTCGGCTTTAGTCTTTCCACGCAACGGAAAACACGGTCAAAAAACAAAAAATATAAACAGGCTCGGAAAACGAGTCAAACTTTTTGCCAAAAAAGTTTTATGGAGCTAAGCATTTTTTTTAGCAGAAAGTAAGAAGAAAAAACACAAAGAAAATAAATGCACGTTTTTTAATTTTGCGAACGAACTGCCTAAATATAGCTTCTTTTTCAGCAAAAACGTACAATTAGGAGTGAAGCCTGTGTTCCCGCGAGAAAATCGTGAAACTGTAAACACGCGTGTCTTGGTGTCAAACTTGGCTTCGATCGACGATTAGATAGTACCATTAAGGCCCATCTAGACGATGTGATTTTTGCAACTTGCTGACGCCATCCCTGCGACTTTGTGCCGTCTATCTAGACGGCACAA
>JAODVQ020104134.1:0-16783 GCA_025400075.2 Phenganax stokvisi
AGGAAACGCAAGATATTCAACGTTTGTTTCGCGACCAAAATATTATTTCGGCATAATACCCCCGGAGATAAAACTCTAGGGAGCCACCTTAAATTGGAGAGGAGATATTTCAATTGTGCAGTAAAATTTACAACTGCAACTATTTGAGGGAAAATATATGGACTGGTTTTTAAGTATTTTGAAACGATATGCATCGTGGTTCAGGAGACCAAGTTTATACACCGGGTCACGTGTCTCGTGCGCGAAACTGAACGCTCCAAATCACATTTTAAATTCATTCAGTACAACTTAGTTCAGTTCTTTTAAAATCTTTTAAAGTATGGGCATTTTGATGCACATATCGCACAATTTCCATAAAGAAATAAATTAGACAACACCTATATGCTCAAGGATTTTTCCCTAAAATCAGTGAATCGTCGTTGATACAACAACTGTTGGCCAAAAAATTGTGATCACATTAACAAACGAGGGTCTTCATATTGGCAAAACTGTGCTCTAGGTTGTTTCAAAGAAAATAAAACGGATCGTACAAACGGGATGGTCGTATTAATGGGCACGAGAGGCGTACCACTCAAAAAATAGCGTACACGATATTTCTACAGATCTTGAGATTCTTTAAAAACTTGAGTGATCTCAAAGACTTTCTAAGATTTCAAAGAGATTTTTCATGATTTTCCGAGATTTATTGTATTTTTTTTGAGATTTGTAAGCTTTCTGGAAGAGTTTTGTGATATTAGAACTTTAAAGATTGTAAGATTATAGTGATTTTAAAGTTTTTTGTGAACATTTTTATGGGATTTTTGAGATTTTTTCAAAGACTTTTGCTAAGGTGTACAAGATTTTTTCGAGTGATACGCCCCTCGAACGGGCTGGTCATATAGCACGCTTCCATTGTCAACCAAATGTTCATTTTGTGAGACATTTTTGAAAACAGTTACTAATATTTTTTGAAACATCGTGTATAGTAAAACTGCAGTCTCATGTACGAATGTTCACAAAGCACAACGTCAAAACAAACCAAGAATATCTTCGAGATCACAACACTGCCAGGATTTATGATCTGCACGGCGTACGGTATAACCCGGTCTCTGCGTCAATTTCAATGAAGTGCCACCTCTTGACATATGCCCGTTTTCCACAAGGCGGAATTTTCCCCGCCGAAAATAAATCTATTAAACTGATTGCCTAGCAATATACAGTGACTTGCCAAAAGTTTAAATGCACCGATTATTTTTTGGAGAAAATGACATCTCGTAAATTTACAGTTAAAGCTCACTTTTAAAGAATACTTGCATGTCCCACATCACTTGTGTCAACAATACTGATACAAATACCATTTGCAAAGACAGCTCCTGTACAATGGTAGAGCGCAATGGTTGAATTCAAGCCAAAAAGAACAGAGATGGTCATGAAAGCAAAGAACTTCCGACTAAATATTAAAAAATATCTAGCATTGATACATGTTGTGTTTATGTGTCGTACATGCCATCAAAAAGTATAGTGTATTTTACGTATTTCAACGTTGAACAAGTTTTGTGAAAAAAGGTAGTGAAATGTAGCATAATATTGAACTTTCTAGGCTTGTATTTAAACTTTTGGCAAGTCACTGTATTTTGCCGCCAAAAAGTCTTAAGTGAACCAATCACGTCGCTAGATTCATTTTCCGCTCGGAAAATTCCACCTAGTGGAAAACAGGCATCAAAGAGCCACGCTCTATCTCGCAAAAAAGCTCTTTAGGGAATTCATTCGACCGTTCTTTTTACAGATCGCGCGCATTTGTTTCACCAAATCATGAAATATTACTGGGACATTGATATTGTTCATCGCTGAAGTTTCATAGAAAGTGCATTCATATTCCACTGCAAAGTTTCTGCCTTCCTTACGCGGAACAACTCGTTCATATTTCAAATCAACTTTGTTGCCAACCAAAACGATAGAAGACCCTTTCGCTTTCTTTACTTCACGTATCAGCTTCACTAACTGTTTTGCGGTTTCAAAACTTAGGCGATCATTGATGGAGTATATCACAATAAAACCTTGACCTTCGTTCAAATACACAGGCTCAGTCTGAAAATGAATTAGGAAAAAGATTAGTCGCCACGATTTATTAACTTGTACGGCAGACATAATATAGTATAGTACTTTCTAATGACGCAAATGGATAAGAGCTGCTACTTTCAAATAAATTAGATGTAGATTTTTTCAGTACTTCGACTACGATAAAAAGAATGGGTGCAGAATGTCGCAATACCAGGATCCTTCACGCGAATAATTTTTACATGTCATGAAAATATCAGAAGCTACATCGCCTTAAAGTCTGCTTGAAGTTTGAAGCGCCATCAAACCAGCCTGTGTGAGTCTGTGAAAACTCACTCAATTGCTTGTTCCCTTCCTGCTGCGCTTCTACGATCCAAGCCCGTAGCTGATCCTCAATTTCTACGGGGTCACTGCTAAAAATTTTAGCAGAGGGGCTGTTTTAGTGGTAATTTTCTGTCACAGCATTGGAATGTTGGTAAGAATGCGTTCCTCCAAAACGAAAAGAATATTGGATGGGTTGGGTCAATTCCTTTTGTTTCCGTAAAGAATAATCCGATAGCATTTTTTCATAATTTTCACTGCATATATTAATACAGTATTTCCAAGATCAAAAACAAAAGATTTCATATCGAATACTATATCCTTGACGAATTCAGTGAAATTCCGTGGCGTTTCCAACTGTCAATGACTTTTTGCTTGAGTATCCGCAAACTTAGGAAGGCACAAAAAATATAAACTGATAGTTATCAGATTATAATCGTTGCCTTTTAAAGTGAACCTGGGTCAATTCTAGTTTTAGTAAAAACAACATTGAAATCACGAGGAACAAATTATGTAGACTTGAAGGGGCATAATTACAATTTTATATCCGGATGGGCGGCCATTGCCCCCCCCCAGGTTCCCCTTAGCTACAGGCTTGCACCGATCTGAGTAGTAGATTAAGACTAGCTAAATAGTATCAAGGCCTGCGAGAGGGGGGGGGCAGAGGGGGCAAAATACCCGGGGCCCGGAGTGCTCAGAAGGGCCCAGAAATCTTGGTAATATCTTGAATACTTGACTGTTCAACCGTTGAAGTGTTGAGTGGTTAGTCCTGTTGAAATTATTAATAACTGTTGAGCAAATAAACAAAATAAATTAATGACAAATTCTTTCTTTTTTATTAAACCATTTGCTGTAATAAGTTCTTTGAATGTTTGCATGGTGAATTAACTATTATAATATACAGTTTTGTGGAAACACCACGTAAATTTATATACGCAAAGCTTTCGGTCCGTCACCAGTCCGGGCTTACGGACTGAAAGCTTGCACAAATAAATTTACGTGGTGTTTCCACAAAACTGTATACTATTTGCTGTATTTTACAGAATAGAGAGAGTAAATAAAAAACTGCCAAGTAGTAAAATCATAACTCTGTAACTATTTTTAAATACTACAACATCCTTTTGCTATTCTTATGGTACGGTATAACGGTCATGTGCGTCACATGCGCCATCGGCACCGAAAAGTTCCGGCGAATGGTGGTTTCTTGCAATTAATTAGCTGGCATTTCCTTAGTTGATTACGAGGGACGGGGGTCCGAGTTCTATATTTTGTCCCGGGCCCGTGGTTGGCTCTCGCCGGCCTTGAATAGTGTTGAATTATTTTGATTGCCTACGATTGGTTAATTCTGAGAACTGGCAAAAAGTGTTTCAGAATTCAATTCAAAAGCATCCAAAATGGCGACACAAATCAACTTTAAAACAGCTTTTGAAAGAGCATCTAAAGAAGTGTTTAATGTATTCGGAATTACAACATTATACGAAAAACAAAAAGAAGTGCTAGAAAGCTTTTTATTTGAGCGTGATGTGTTCGTTAACCTGACAACTTCATAAGGGAAATCGCTCTCATATGTCAAGCTGTAACCATCGTGGCAGATATTATTTACAAGAAGTATAGGGGAAGCAGTTTAATAATCGTCATTTCACCTTTGAAATCCCTCATGGAAGACCATTTGCGACAATTACAAATAAATTATTTATAGACAATATATTTGCATAAAGCTTTCTAATTCTATTACAAAGTATCGACTAAAAGTTATTGTGTGCCGCCATTTTGATTTTGGATGTTTCTGATTGTACCAATCGTAGACAATCAGAATAATTCAATAATCTTTAGCCAATCATAATCTACCACTCAGATCTGAGTAGCGCAGCAGGAAGGAAGCAAGCAATCGCGTGAGCTAGTTTTCACACACTATAGTACAGCGTACTACAGGATCTGCAGAGGCTACCATTATACCAATTATCTGCAGTTTGATGCTGTTTAAGCAAAATTCGTCCACTGTCACTTAAAACGATTTGGAACGACACAAGATTCTGGTAGAATCCGCAAGCTGCCATATTTATTATTGTGAATAAAATAAATTGTTTAAAATAAATGAGATCATTTTTGAGACTATGATATTTTAATCGTAATGTTCTTTAAGAAAGTTAAAGTCAATAAAAGAACATTCCCAAAGACTGTATTATAAATTTACTATGCACTCAAGTATGCATGCAGAAATAGGCCGAGGAACTGTCGCCAGTGAGATTTGCTGTCACCCTCATCTGCAGGGAAAGCTTCTGACCGCAGCCGCCCACCGCTCACCCAGCCTTCGCTCGCCCACCCTTCGCTTGTCCAACAGTTTTTTTTCCAAAAGCTGCATGTATAGCTCATGCAAAGCAAAGAGAGTATCTGTACAGATGTTACATCATGACAAAAAGATGTGAATTCAAAATTTTCTGCCACGTGAGGTTTACTCGTGCAAGTTAAACGCTGAGTGGCGATTCGCGTTCATTCGCTATTTCAGAAGTTGCTTATAAATACTAATCTTGCCATCAGCTATCTATTACTGACGAAAGTACAACCCAGCTGGTCTGAAAGAAACTTCTCTGTTCTTGTGCTTAAAAGGTACAACACCTCACCTCATCGTCAAATTAACTGCACAAGTCAGTCACCTATAGTATTCCATGTATTGTTACTATATCTGGACTTACAGTTTATTTATAAACGCTGAAATTGATTACAAAATTAGAATCTCTTCCACGTGGGCGGAACTACGATGCCATTAATAATGTCAACACGGAGCTAAATTTACTTTGTGAGAAAATCTCGTAAGCATGCTGAGATTAGCTTAAAAGCTCTAACAGTTTATGTTCCGCGCGCTTCTTTGTTTATCAAAGCATCTTACACAGTGCGTGCTTCTACGCTTAAGAGTTTGTCGTCGGCAAATTTAGCATTGTTCGACGTTATTACGTAATTTGTATTCCTTTGATTTCTCCGTTTGCAAATGTTAGAGAGGAAATTATTTTTGATAAATTGCCTTGGATGGCGATTTACGAGTCTTTCTATAAGCCCTGTGCGCGTTCATCATCACAGTTTCGCTAGATAAATCAACTTACAAGCTGTGATTACAAAGCAGCTGTGTCACGACGTTTTATTACAAGATTCTAGTCGCCTCATCGAGATATCTTTAGCTTTATTGTGTGTCACACAATGCCAGGCGGGACGGGTGGGCCGAGCACTTTCGAGAAAGTGTAAATAGGTTCATGCAATTTAAAGAAGTTCCGTGCAACTTGTCTTTGTCACACAACTGTGTGTAAAACATTAGTTTATCGAAGTAAAGCCGCGATTTTGGTTGTTGAATTGCTCTTTTCAGAGTATTTCCTGACTAAAGCCCCATCTCTTTGAGCCGGGCTGTTCCGCACGTTGACCTCGAATTCACTTGCTTCTCTAATCACATTACATATTTCAGTACGTTTCGTAGGGATACTGCAGTGCTCGTGATCAAAGCCCTATTCACACGACATCAACTAACCCAGGTTCAACCCAGGTTGAAACTAACCCAGGTTTGTGTTTACACGGCGCTTTTTCAAATCCAACCTAGGTTCAACCTGGGCTGAACCTACCTCCTGAGGTGGGTTGAATTAAACCCAGGTTGAACCTGGGTTAGTAGTGTTTACACGTGGAAAATTAACCTGGGTTATCTTTAACCTGGGTTAATTTATGTCGTGTGAATAGGGCTCAAGATACACAAAAATAATAGTGCATAGTGGATCGAACTTTTAGATATAGACCTATAAGACACTTGTCTTAAAAAAGGCAAATTTAATCTTTTTTAACTTCTAGCTGCTGGCGAAGTTGTGACAATTCGTTGATATGTTATAGTGTGTTTAGTTGATTATACTTCTTGCAGCCCTTACAAAATCAGCCTTTGCAGATTTCTTTATCAATGCAGTGACAGATGATTTAGATATTTTAATCAACGCAAATGGCATGAGACGTACATTATAAATACGTAGCCATTTTGACTGAGTCTAGATTTTGATCAAGCTTTCTTTTTAAATTTTTGTCAGAACACTGCATCGTGTCGTGTCAAATAGAGTCTACGCGTTTCGTTAGGACGCTCACTTCTGTTTTTTTGGAAGTGAAGTATCGCATGGAAATTTGTAACGGATTTGTCCATACTCACAGAAAAGAGATTTGACTCGCCTGAGGTCCGCTCGCTGAGGATTAAATTGTTCATGATCATGTGAATGTTTCTTTACGACGTCAATGGACCTTAGGCTTACCTAAGATTTCATAATTATCAAAAAGGCTTTGTTTAAAATAAGCGAGAGAATTTTAAATTTTTTACGGTCCTTCGTGGAAACGTCGTTCGGCGTATAGGCATAAATAAGAAGTCTAATATTCTACATTCTATAAATTGACAAAGCAGTCATATTTGTTAAAGATTACTAGTGTGTAGACGAAGCTAATTCGAACAACGCACAGTTGTTTTTGTTTGCGTGCAAGGGCATTATTGAAATTGCCTAATATTGACAGCTAGACTTCACGAGCAATTTGCGCAAAGGCGGTAAATCCATTAACTGGAATTTGAGCATACCTATTAAAATAAACGCCGCACCTGTTTAAAGAATAGAGTTTAGATTTCGAAGCGTTTAGTCACAAATTATGAACTATTTTTTGCTAAGCGCCGGAGATCATAAAAATCATTAAGTGTGGTGACGCATTATGGAGGGCAGTGAGTACACTTCGCGTGCGCGGTAAATATAACAATTAAAATTCTTAAAGCGAAGAATATCGAATGGCATATGTTCAATTCTCACCGTATTAGCTGTGTCCAAAATATGAAGATCTCCTATCTCTTCGTCGATCTCTGCAAGCATCTCGTAGTTCATTTCTGCAGCAGAAAAACAAACAGATATGATAAAGCACCCACATTCTTGTACATAATCTGCCGCGCGCCTAAAATGCGAAAATATGATTAGCAAATGAATTGATGATGTACATTGATACGTAACGACTTTCAAAACAGCAAAACAAAATAGGGTTTGAGGTGATCGCGTTTTAATTACGTATCCTTCGTATAAAGATACGTTTATTAAAAGATATGTTTTAAGCTTGTTGACTCTTTGCAATGAGTTGGTACTGGTGTTCCTGTACCAATGCTCAGTTATCAACTCAGGAAAAATCTCATGGCTGCCAAACAGTGCCAATGATAATCTATCGGATTATTTTTATTGTTGATAATACTTCTTTTGTCGTCTTTGGGCAAATATTCCAGACATTGCAATAATGAATTTTACTACATCTGCAAGCAGTGATTCCCGAACGCTGGTCAACTATACTACAGTAGCAAATTTGACAGCTCTTATACGCAAGACGATTATAACTGTAGAAAGTAATTAGAAGCTTACCTAGCGTGGGATGGTATTCATATATAAATCTTCCAGTCGAGAACCTCACGAGCAAAGCTGTGGAGAAGAGGAAAAAAGGAAAAAACGTTTGTTAATAATTACAATTTAATTGGTTCTGTTGAGGTGCGGACGCCTGATAGATTAATTTAAATTGGTTAATGCTGTTCTTAGAAACAAACCACTAAAACCAATTTCGAAAAGCGCATTTAGAATGTCCGCCGATATTTTCTGCAGTACCGTCTAATAGCATCATGCTCTATAGGGAAACAGGCGAGTTATTTTCACCAATTCTGTGGCATTCCTATATGCTCCTGGCATTCACTTGGTTCTTTTACGATAGCATCGTTTCATGATATTATTAAATTTGAAGTAAACCAAACTAATTTGTTTGGGATAAAAGAAGTCGTGAAGATTAAAACTACTGAAATGGAGAAAAATGTAGAATTAGAGAACAAGGCATGTCGTCACTGCAACTGAACGAGCTGGCTTGTATGAAAAAGATTTTTCAGTCGTCTTTCGACTGTATAAGTAATACTTGATTCAGCTATTTATTCCAATGCGTAAAACATTACTACAAATTAAACATAGCAATGAAATGTACGGAATGCTAAGGTATGAAGGTCAGATTCAAAACAATGTGATTTTCAGCTCAAATTTGGTATTAATTCCTATACTGCGGACAAATACAAAATTTTAGACTGCACTGTCTGCTCATTGGCAAAAACAATGATAATTCAATCAAGGCAAAACTTTCGTCCGCCTACGTTTACCATGTTTGATGTAAATGTAATCATATTGATCAGGGGCCTGTTGTTCAAAGGTGGATTAGCGTTAACCCTGGGCTAAACTTTAACTAGCTTTAAATAGACATAGCTTCCCTATGTCTATTTGTTTCAAAACTTTGCATATAAAGACTTCTTTTTACATAGATGAGCTTTGTGGAAAAAAATTTTCAAGTCATTGAACAAGCAGTAGAGAATTTTTCTTCAAAATTGACGTTTACCCAGAGTTAAACTAACCTGCTTTTGAACAACTGGCCCCAGTATTGCTCCAGGCTGCTCCTCATTAATTAGTTAGCTTCATTAATTCTAATTAATTACGCAATCAGAATGTGGCACGCAAAGTATCAAATGAACTACAACAACGTTAATCATACACATTCGACGTACCACATACATAGCATACAACATACACATAGCGTCCAACTTAGTTAAATTGCAGAAGGCAGACATACATCATTTCTACAACTATTATTAATATTGAAAGATTTGCAGGGTATTTCAGTAAGTGTTCGCATGCCTTAGACATGGCCGACCAAAAAACTTTTGTCAGCGCACTAGAAAAATAATGCAATTGGGTGGGCTGTTATGCAACTTTGTAGTTTAAACGTAGAGCTGTTTTTGAGTGGATGTTTTTGCTTTTTCAAAGAAACTATAGAATAGAATATATAAAAATAAAAAATTCACAAAATAAGAAAAAGCCCTCAAAATCACAAGCAGCTTTGGGAATCACGTGAAGTAACCATCACAAAAAAATTCTGAAAAAGTTTAAAAATCTTCAAATGTTTAAAATCTCAAAAACATGGTGCAGTACCCTTTTTCTAGTCATTTTCTGAGTTACAGTGAATATGTATTATTGCCTATAGCTCATTGGACTCAACCCGTTTATATGGATGAACACAGTATAGAAACTTGGTTTCTAAAAGTTTTCAAAAACAAAAGTTTTCCTTTTATGGGTTCAGTGTACCGCACCGAAGCCTCATAAATTTTTGTGCAAGTTTCAGTTCTCTTCATGTCGAGTAAACTTGTATTGTTTTGTGGACAAAACAAACAAAAATATATCTGCCTTTTCGCAAAAACAATGATTACTTTTCGGCATTGCAAGTCAAAGCAAAAGCTAGCACAAAAATCAATGGATTTTGATTAGCTACGGCCAGTCTGTAAGTCTGTTACAAGAATTAACGTAACGACAAAGAACTACATGCGAAGTAATTAAAGTAAATTGGTTCCCCGTTAAGCTGTGACGCATTAACGAATTTCGTTGATGTCCACACATCTTAGCGCATACAATGCTCCAGACCGAAATCTAATTAACCGTAACAGCTCACAGGAAATACAAATTTCAACAGTATCCGTGAAAATTGAACGATTTTACAATGGCATACGGATGAAGTCACATTTGTTTGCCAAATATCTATAGAGAGTTTTATTTTTAGCACCCTCATAGGCCTCGAACTCCATTCGCCAGAAATATGAAGCATCACACGGGCAAAGATTAATTTGAGAACATTCAAGTATTACTATATTATGCAGTCACAAGTACTCGTTTAAACATAGACTTGTAAATTAGCAAATATATTTGTGTATTTAAGTTACATATCTGTCTTTGAGTACAATTTAGTTGCGGTAAAAGAGAGTATTTCCGCACAAAGGAAAAACAATGCTTGACAGTTATCGTTTCGCGACTCAACACCGAGCAGGGATAATCGTTGCGATGTCTGCACATTGTAAAAGTTATTCGAAAGTTTCTGTTTCCCATTTTGTTAACGCGCAGGAGGCTGTTCAGAAACGATGGGCGGTCAATCGCGTGCGTGTATGAATTATTATAGCAGCTGTCCTAGAGAACTCAATAAATTGCAGTCGATCGAACCGATTAAGAATTTTGCCTGTTTCGTAACGAAACTGGTTTGCTTCTCAGGTGATCGGGGAAATATACGGTTACAAGATGTGCGTGACCCTTTAAGCGACGAAAACTATAGCTGCCATTTTATCGTGACTTTGCGTCCCTACATGGAACCTAACAGCGCGAGGTCAATTGCAGCAGAAAGTGTGCAATGACATGCACATTTAAAACAAAGCGCGAACGACTTTACACTTAGACAGACTATAAGTTACTGCAAAACACACGCGCTTATACCAGGTGAAAAGCTGTAAATATGTGTTTTTAGAAGACAAATCTTTAAACTTAACTTGATAAATTCAAGATGTTCGTGGGCAATGATATGAGGATGCCACTTTATTAATGAATACAGTTAATCAAAGATAACTCCTAGGTCGGGAACAGTCAAAACATTGCACTGCATGCATGCACTTGCTTTTTGAGTAAAACCACTAAAATTTTGTTTACTCATTGCAATATCACAATCGATGTAGAAACAAGTCATGAAAACTTACCGGATTTACCAACGCCACCCTGTCCAAGTAAAACAATATGATAATCCTTAATCGAGCCCGTTTTCTTCAGGCTATTTCGTGTAGTATTCGTGATTTCAGCAGAGCACCAATCCTGACCGCGTATGGTCAATCGTTTACCCGAACACTTTTCGTTTTTACGTTCACCGTTTGTAAGCGTCGTCGGACTGGAAGGCCTCCTTGATAAACTGTGATTAAAGTTATTACCTCCACATATAAGATTGTTAATAGAAGGATCGCTTAAAGTTCGTTCCTTGCTAGTTGTCAGGTTTTCTTCAGATACTCTGCCCATTTGCGAAAACATAGGACTAGAGCTCCGAGAAAAGTCACTCTTTGGCGACTTCTTCGCCTTTATTTTGTCTTTATCCTTTTTGCCGTCCTCAGAATAGAAGCTGTTCTTTTCCCAACCATTCAATTTTGAGAAATGTTGCTGCAGGATTACAGCCGGAGCTGAGCCACGACGTCGATACATTGTGCACAATCTTATATTGTTAAATATTTAGCTACTTACAATCCTTTATTGTTAAATATATAGCTATAATGACATTCCGTAGGAAAAAGCTTCAAAACTGGTTAATATATAGCACCCTTTGCGCAGTACCGTCTGTTTATTCTGGTGTCCAACCACTGACTGCGGCGGCTACTTAATGACTAGGACAATTAAATTGACTGCCTCGTATTCCACTTTATAAGATAAATGCCATTTATAAGACTTCAAAGGGTTTATCAACACTCCCCAACTATAGATTCCGCAATTATTATATTAGAGCGCCAATTGCGCCTATACCCAAAAAATATGAACGAGTAGAGTCCCTGTTTATCCTCGCGTTCGACTCTCATCCACTTTGAAAACTAAGTGTGTACCTCTATTCACGAGAATCGAGTTTGCTTATTACGGTCCTTTGCCCCCGCCGCGTTCTCGACTTTAATTTGTCTGTAATAGTTCACTGCTAAAACTGCTGTCAAGTGCTTGGCGGCGACACTGTTACTAGTAAATAAGTTAGTTCGTCAATATTTCAACTGCTCTGTGTTGGTTAATATCGGGTACTATTTGCCATGTGTCTCGTACACGCCAGTTTATGCCCTGAAGGTATAGGTCGCCCCCGTGTCACAGCGCCGTACAATTAAGAATGACTGTTGAACAATTGCACACTAAACGACTGCAGATCTCTTCACCAATAGTCGTATGATAAACGACTCATCACATAGTCTCTCTCTCATACATGCATTTTGGCAGCGAGTATCATATACCACTTGACCGCAAACTGAAAGTTGAGAAGTTATTGTTTTGGAACTATTTTACGAAGATTTACCATAAGCTATTTCCGGTAAACAATCGACTGCTGTGCAGGGCGAAACCTCGCCTGCTAACTCGTTAACGTTTCCTGCTTCAACTACTGTTTCTCAGCCACTAATAGAAATCATAGTCTTGGCAGATGTTTAGCACGTTGTAGAACTAAAATATTTGAACTGGCTGAATAGCAGGGCGTACAAGCAGTATTTAGATATGATAAAAATTTTGCCTTGTACCAATAGAATGCGACTACTTTGCGACTACTCAGTCCGCTATCATGACAGCGAAGAAACGAAATAATTACGCTTGTCCAAAACAACATACTTAACAGACATATGACAAATCATTTGCTGTATTATGCAAAAGGTGGTGGCTATTATTAACAGGATATACAGCCAGACTTTAACCAGCCCATTGATTCGGTAACACTGTTTCCTCGCTGTTCAGCGATGATTTCATTGATTTTATTCTAATGTTGATGCACTTTTCTTGCTGTTTTTAGTGAATAGCACACAGTGGTATCGTAAACAAGAAAAGATACGATACGATGAATCACAGTGCAACTAGAAGACGTACATCACAACAAACTTTGTTACATAATTAGGTGGAGTCAAGCTCGGCAAGTTGTATTGTTTGACGTAAAGAAGTTTCTGAAATTCTGGGCAAACCAGACAGATCTAACATGCCTTATAGCTTAATTGTGTCAGTAACAGAAAAGTAACGAGACCCAGCAAGTGAGTAATTAGAGACTTTTAGCGTCGCCTTCACAGCAGACCGCTAACCGCAACCGGCGAACTTCAAGTCGTATTTGTGAGACAACCGTTGCAGTTTTTGGGAAAGAAAAAACTTGGTGCATCAAATTAAACCATGAATTACTTACTTAGTAGACTTATGGCTATAAAACCTACCGTCAAATGCATTTTGAAGTGTGCCGTTTGATCGGTTTGAACTTAATGGGCGCTTTTAGATGGACGTTTACGGCGAACCGCTAATTTCTAACGGCAAACTTTAAATCACATTTAATTGTAATATCAACAGTTTTCTAGAGCGAAGTTACCAAATCACTCTTCAGTTCATCATATAGGTTCCCGGAACATCGAACAACTGACATAGTTGACTTTAAATGCGACTTAAACTTTGCCGTTTGCCGTCAGCGGTTCGCTGTAAACGTCAATCTAAAGGTAGGTCTCTAATGTTTGCCGTAAACGTAAAGCAAAAAGTCTTTACTAGCATGAGAGTTCGCAACTTTTGGTTTTTCTAAATGAATTAAGTTAAAGACATGATTTTGCGGTATTAAACTCCGGTCAAACGAATATGAGAAGTGTTTGGCAAAAGTGTCCAACAGTTGGCAATGAAAAATAGTTCTGAGGAATTTTTAAAGTTTTTGATAAACCAAGCAAAGGTTTTGTAAGTGCTTTGATTTGAATATGTTTTAAATAAAATAAAATTTTTAAAAACCTTGGTAAAGCATTGAAAGCAAAGATGGGTGACTCTACCAACTCTACTCTTTCGCGTTCTCGTTCTCCTTTGATCACTGACCAAGATGAAATAGTCGTTCGTGAACATGACTAAGCTTCAGTTATGTATAGTCGATTACAATAAGGACTGCTGGAAGACCCGAAATTACCAAGTAATCTACCAGCATTAAAGTGCGTGCATTCATAGATTTATGGAGTTATGAAACCCAGACAGGTACCACCAACAAAATCGCAGTATTTAATACAAAGTTTTTCAAAATAGTTGGCTCATGACCTTCAAATACAAGAATACGTATTGAATACATGTCTTGGTAATATTACGCAGAAAACACTAGAAGTATAATTGAATGCTCGCCTGCACGTAATTCCGTTGAGTAGTGAAGCTATAAGTACTTAATTATACGCTTCAACGATTGTACGTAAAAAACATGAAAACTGTACCTTAACTACCTACTATAGCAACTTTACGTAAAACCTTAGCGGTAAAACTAAGTTTTTAACCACACGGATTAGGAATCAGTCTAGGAAGAAAACATAGAGATGTAATTAGGTTCTTTACTATACACGTAGTTCGGTTGAGTAACTAGTATTAAACTAGATACCTTAGCAATGTACTTTAAAAATACTAGAAGCGTAGCTAGGTATTTAATCCGTTATCACAGGACTTGAGGGTGAATGGGATATCAGCAGCCCTTGACCTCAAACCTTTGAACTATTCTAATTTTCAATATTGGGCTTTGTAGCCTTGACAGCGTTTATCAGTTTTCAACAAATCAAGGAATTTAAAAAAAAAATTCTTTAAAATATTCATAAAATTTTATATATTCGTTTAAAGACTGATAAACATGATGACTGTGCGTCATTAACTGAAACTAGCTTTTTCGATTTCTCGTTATACCCCTATAGTGGAAGAAGATAAAGGTAATGATTAATATCAGCATTGACCTCATATGGCTTTGGCTATTCTAAAATTAGTACAAACGAACTCATTTAGCCTCATTATAAGTCTTCATTCGAATAATAACGACCACAAAGGCTATAAAAACTTTATTAATTTATACGTTTCGGCCTATCTTCAGGTAAAATGACAATTAAGGTGCTAAATTGTTGCACTAACAGTTTGCTTGCGTTATTCTTTGCATGCGAGCATACATAAATGGGGTGTCGGAGATCAAGAAAAATATAAATAGTTACAATTAGAATAAACTATAGAGAAAACGTATAGAATATATGGAATAGTTTAAAATTCTAAGCTATTAATTTGTTCATTCATTCAAGTCCGGTTTAAATTTTTAAATGCAGAGAGCCTCTGTAGCTAATTTTTCGCTCCAAAGAACCTCTTGTTTTTTCAAGTATTTAACCTTGAGTTCTGGCGTTTGACCGGAATGGCATAACTTATAGTGCGTGGAGAAAGCCATATATTTGTACGATTTTGTTGCTGGGTTGGCCGCCAATCGGTAGTGTTCTTGAAAACGTACCACTAGAGGTCGACTTGTCTCCCCATGCAATACGCATACCGTTTTTCCTGTTAGGCTACGTCTGATCGATTAGACTGCATCTTTCTGTGTTTAAAATTTTCAATCCTAATAAATAGTTTTCGAAACCCATATTTACTTCAATAATGTGGTGAAATCTTCAGTTAGTTTAACATTTAGATAATGGCAGAAAATTCGTCTTGTTCCATAATCAAACTCATTACTGGAGTTTGAAATTTTTTCAAAGTCTTTCATTCCTAATTTACACACCTTTAGTAGATTTAATGAAAAGCTATTAGAATACTTTTTATAAGGATAGTGCATTCTCTTAAAGCTTTCTTACATAATCTTTGTGGGCTTTCTTGAAATCTCCATTAAAACAAACATTAATTCCAGGATAATGATATTCGTCTACTTCCATACAGTGTTTCATTTTGATAGCAACATTTTGTCAACAAATGTGCACTTCTCTGAGTTGTTGTTCCAAATATTCGCTAAAACTTTAGATTCTGTTAATACTAGGCTTCCAATGTTTTGTATACATATCAAGTTTTGATAGACATATTTTTAGCCTGCTTCTGATTCAGATAACAAAATCAAATCATCTGCATTAAGTAACCAATTCAAATCTATATTGCCAAGTCTAACAGAGTCAAAAGATTTGGTATGTCATCTAGAAATGTGTTAAACAGTGTAAGGCCGGGATTGCACACTTGTTTCACACCAATAGAGGATTCAAAACAAGGGGTTGCTCAATCTTTCGATTTAACAGAGTATTTTCCTGAAGAATACGTATTTGTCATAATTCGTAAAAATTGTCTGCTACAACCGCATGAAATGAGTTTAAGAAGAAGCCCATTGCTCCAAACACTATCACACGCTCTTTTAAAATCAATAAGACACGCGAAAATCAGTTTATTATGGGATTTGTAATGATCAGTCAAGGTTTTCAAAACAAAGTGATGCAGATCTGCTGTTCGATAATATTTTCGAAATCTTATTCAACATTTATTTACCATACCATTTTCTTCTAAAAACCCATTTATAGTCGGGTATTCATTATCAGAGTAAAAAAATTCCCTAAACAGCCATTTAGCTAAACAAATTCCTCTAGAATTACCTAAATCAAAAGTATTGCCATGCAGATTTATAAATGGAACAATGTAGTTTTTAGACCATACTGATGGACATACTCCCTTTGACGAAATAGCATTAAAAAATTTATCTTTTGCGGTCCGGTATCCGTACGTTTTAGCCAATCAAATTGCTTCGTTTGCGGTCCGGTTTTTCACGATACGGACCGCTTAACCGGACCGCTAACGGTTTTTGCAGAAATTTAAACAATCATTAGCAAATATGGCTTGCTTTTTACCATGCATGTTTGAAACTTTGAATTAACTGTAATTGCTTGTGCAAATCACGCGTACAAATAATTTTTTTTCAAAAAAAGTTTACAACTTGTTTTCTATAAAAAAAATAGACACATTATTTATTGCCTTTGCTCGGTCCAGATGGAGGAAAACCAGCCCTTGGTCATGATATCGCTCTCAACCGTCAGCCTCGAGCCATTTCATGATCTTGGGCTGGTTTC
>JAODVQ020104240.1:0-16772 GCA_025400075.2 Phenganax stokvisi
TATTTTGACCTTATCCACCGTTTAAGCTAAACGGGCTTCGTACAACCGGCCCCAGATGATTAAAAAAACATTGTTAAAGTCATTCTGTGATAGAAACAACATGCACACCTACTTTTTCATGTCGCGGTCGTTTTTCATCTTGCAATTTTTCATGCGCAGTCTTATACCATTTTATCGCCTTTATAGGGTGTGTTCACCAAAGAATCTAATCTTAACAAGGCTCGAGAACATTCTCTGTTGGTATCTAAGCGGCCACCTTACGTGACCATCTTGACTTTAGTACGAGACGCTGCCGCGAGATTACCAAATGGAGAAGGCACGAGAGCTGAGGTGAGTGTTACTGGGACGCTGGTGTTCCTCTGCTTTCTTTGGTATAAGGAAGTACTGCATATTATATTTAAATCCTTTTAACAAGATTGACTGGGGTGTGTATAACTTGCTTGGCTTTATCTGCAAGTCTCAGGAAGAGAGCCAAAGGGCTGAAAACTGCACCTCTTTCTCAAAATCTCTCCTGTAACCCATTAAGTTTTACTAGGTAGAGCGGCTACAGATATTTCAATTTGATTATTTAACTTTGTTCGAGTTTTAACGACTTTACCGTCATTTACACTTCAACCGTGTAGCATTTGATCAAATAGAAAAAACTCAATGCGGTTGGTGGCTAACTTGATCGTTGCAATAGCTTACATGTATTTATTTTAGATAAATTAACTAGAAGAAATGCCGCCTTGCTTTACACATTTTTGGAATGATATAGTTAATGTTCGTGATTAATCAGGCCAAGAATGAAGCAACAAAACTCTCAGCATGCAGAAAATTCGCAATATTATTACCTTAAAATATCATTGCAGGTTGACCTTACTACTTCTTTAGCAGCAATCAAGTTTGCGCCTAACTACGTAAACGTCATGTTTCAAATCAAAAATAACTCTCCTTAACAAATGCACGCTGCACTGTCAATTGCAAATGATAGAATACAGACAGGCTAACCTACCAAGTCATAACCAAATTTTGTTTACCCATTATTAGCAATGCTCCCATATGGAAACTCTTTTTCTTCATCTACATTTCTAGACTATTTTGTTTATAGAAGGAAAGCTTCCCATGAACTTAGTCCACCAAATGAACTCTTCTACGTCCTTTCCAGCATCACGAATAGTGCCTGAACATAATATCATTTATTATACTTAATCATCATAATTATCTGTTTAGGTTTGCCTTTTGTTGAAAGATTCTCAGTATATTAATCCAGCTGCCACTGATGGACAGGTAACGTCCCTAATAGTGTCACTTTACTCTCTACAGTGTTACATGTACGCGTTTGAACCTTTTGTTGCATGTTTCAGACATCATGCACCACAGCGAATGCGCTGCATGTTATGCGCTCCTTGGCCCATTTCATTAGTCATCAAATTAAGCTTGTCTCTACTGCTGAATGTAGTACAGTCGGTAACTCACCAAAATTGTTGTTGGCATAATACTCCTAGGAATTTTTATTGCTATGAATTTCCATTGCTGCTGTCAGATAATCTATAGCTTGTTTGCAATCACGTGATTTTTAACCAAATGACGGGCAAGTCAACAATTTTGTTGACGATTTTTCCCGTATGAGTGGCGTGTATTGCAATGAATTAAAAAGGGATCAAACCTTTTTTATGTCTTAAACTGTCGTTGAAGTCAACTAAAAAGTATTTAACGGCAATTTTTGACATACTTACCCGTCACCTAAAATCTCAAAATCACATGATTGAAAACAAGCCATACTCTTGCACATCCGCCTGGCCATTCTTATTATATAGAAAGTAAGTTTATTATCCAGGCGAATGTGCGAGAGTGGATTGACCGACAGCTGTAATGGAAAGTTTCAGGAATATTATTTCAAGTACGTTGGCGTGTTATTGACTTACATTCAGAATAGAGGCAATCCCTCGAAAAATCCCAATGGTAGTAAATGCGTTTTAATGCATACCAAAGGTGCTTGCCGCTCAATGTGTACTGCTACGCATGAACGTGTATGACCTGTATAACTTACATTATGGCGCACGCGAATGAAGTTTACATACAGCATCCACATGTATGTTTAAGCACGTTACGCTTCCAGTCTTGTGCGGGGAAAAATGGGTCGATCCTATCCATGTTCGATTAAAAATTTTTAGATCCATACAGTTGTGAGTGGAGCGCTCGATCGACTTCATTACGAGAAAGACCCCTGCGTTAAGTACGACAACGCGCGCAAAGTTTGGATTTACCTGCATAAAACAAGAACGATCGAGGAGTTCGGTAAGTTGGATCGGTGTTGGTGCTGTGTATTTTACAATATTTTCCCACGCGTCAAGTCAGGTACGACGACGCACCGAAAGTTTGGATTTACTTGAGCCAAACAAGAACGGTCGAGGAGTTCGGTAAGTTGGATCGGTGTTTCTGTGTATTAAAATATTACGCCGCTTTTAAGCTGCTATGGTATGTTACGGTATGGTATTTAAGTACTTCGCAGCCAAAAGCTGAATTGCGTATTTTAGAAGTGCACTATCATGTCTAAATATATTAAGTGCTTATGAAAGGAAATATGTACTGGAACGATTGTATTTTGCAAAATTTCTGTGCGCATATTACGAGATTGGAAAAAATACTCAAATTTAGTACTTATTATTTTTCTGCGCAGAGAAACTTCACGAGGCAAGTGCGGCCGCAGCCCGTGCAAAAAAACAACAGAATCAGAAGCAGAAGCTATTGAAACAACAGGTGGGTGAAGTATAAACTACTGTAGACCGACTTTGCATTTCTTAATTGCATATATATAAAAGTTTTGGATAGCTGTTATATTTTCTAGTTATTCGTTGTATAAAAGGCACATGCCATAATTTTAGCACGATTTTTGTTAGTTTCAACAAAAATTTGAGTAGAATAATGTCATAAAAGAAATCTTGGTTGTTTTCACTGAAATAGACGTAAATGTCAAAAGCAGTAAATATCATGCAGGGGTCTTTTGGGAATGCCATGCAGTATCCCTTATTGACTTCCTTTCTGCACTTTAAGCCGTCATGAAGACTGAACATTAACTATTTTATGAAAATGTATTTCATGCGCATTTTGAGTGTTTTGCCTAATTCAGATATATTCAAATCATACATGCAAAATGACTGTGTAGTTTTAAACGAAACTATGTATTCCGAGAATGACACGATGGATAATTTTTCCGAAAATCATCCCCTTGCGCAATTTTGGGAAAGCTAGTTTTGACACGCTGTAAATTCTTGTAGCATTAAGATGCATTGTAATTTTTTATATTTCTCTCAAATATTATAACCTTATATGTACAGCAGTTCGATATTTCTTCTGAGTACTATTTCTGAACTTATTGAACATAATATATTATCTCGTGTTTCACAATTACAGTTTGTAGCTATAGTGTAGAGCTTTACATTTGATGACGACTACGACTACGACTCCAAGGTGTTCTAGAATACGCTACGAACGTTTATATTAAATTTGAAAACTTTCTCCTCTTTAAGTAACTGTTGTTTGCACACTATACTGAATTATAACAAAAACGAGACGACAACGAACATGCATGCAGTAGTTGATTTGAACAGCAAGATTTGAACAGCACAGATTTGAACACTGGCAGACGTACTTGATGTAAAGTCCAATCTTATTTCAATAAAGCTCTCTGCTAATCTTTATAAACTGTCACGCGCACTGTTTCACTATAGCAAAAGGCGAAGGAAGCAGCAAGTAATATCCCAGATCTATTGCTTCCGTCAGCAGCGGCTGATGAAGCTGGACCTGCCAATGTAGTGGACTTGGGCAGTGTGAGTATTGGAATGCCCGATGCTCCCAAACCAAAGAAAGCTGCAGCCAAACAAAAACGACCACCGTCGTCAAATCCAAAGAAACATGAAAAGTCGAAGACAAAACAGAAGCAGGAAAGGTATTTATACGAATTTAAAATGTAAAATCGGATTTCTGTTAAAAGTATAAGGGAAAGAACGAAAACACAGATTAATTGTTGAGTGTGTGTTCATAATTGTTGTTGGTGCATTATTTCTTGCGTTCTTAATGATTTTAAACTTTATTTTTGAGTTTTCTGCATTTGCTTCTTTTTGATTTTATTCACATGTATGCGTGATGCAATTTTAAAAATTTTTATCTCTTTGCAATTTTTTCATGAAATTTGCTTTCGTCTTGATCTTGAATTTTTCTTTTGAATTTTTTTCTTTTTTTGAATGTTCTTGATTTTTAACTGTTTTATGTGCAGTCAAATTCCACTTTGCACGTCGATATGACAGCTGAGATTGGACGATTTGGTTACAACTCAAATGATAAATCTGTATTTTATTATATAGCACTGGGTTGGAAATGACAAGTCATGATCCTGCTACGATTAACAAAGCGTCGCTACCTCACATGCCTCAAGCAAATATTTTGTCCGCCATGCCACCTTTACACACATCGCTACCTCACATGCCACCTCAAAGCACATTACAGCAACCTGTATCCCTAGATCGGCTTCAAGATCGAGATCGAAATCCAGTTCATAATCTTCTAGTTGACCCTAATTTCCAAAGAACATCCAGGTTGAACAATCCATTCCCACCTGTTGACCAGCCTCGTAAGTTGTTTAGTTTTTCATGCATCTATAGCAACACGTAGAGTTATCATGAAATTTATGTGACATTTAACAAACTCATTAAGAATTCCTGAACAAGATTTAAATGAAGTCCATATTTAATCAATGTTTGTAGCCTAGTTAAAGATTTACGTCCTACTAATGAGCATAAAACATTATCTAGCATTGTGCCAAGCATGCATGCAGGTGACTTAAATATGGAATCTTATTCGGCGATTTGATGAATGAATATTGAGCTTTTGAGTTTTAACATGAGTGTGTGTATGATCTGTATGCGCATTAGTGTGGAGATCTGAACAGGAACAGTTGTGATCATAAGAGTATGCAAAAATTCCCCCAAAATTCTGCTCATCAACACTAGTATTCTAAAACATGTTTTAAACTTTTCAGCAAAAGAAGCCACATCCGGTTATGGTTTAAAACTTAACCAACTTAGCGATGTCGCCAAGTACAGTGCTGATGGTGTCAGCTGTTCTGGTGAAAGTGACAGCGATACAGAAAGTAGTGATTGTGAAGATGCGGTTTCTCCCGAAGCGCAATCTTCGGCTCAACGCCAAGGTAATGGAATCTTTGCCAGTTATTTTTGTAGTCATTCCATGATTTTGAGGTGAACTACAATAGATGTTCAATGGAAAATCGTCGGTTAATGGGTTTTATGAAAATCAAACTCATACGCAAAAAACTCGTGGCAAGTTCGTCTCGTACGTATAAACTTTCTATGGCGAATGAACAAATATTTTAACTTATCAAAGTAAACATGCAAGATAGCATGTAACATCAGCTCGTGCGAAAAACGTGTTTTAGTTCTTTTAAATCTTGATGGTGCTTTGATTACAAGACTACAACTACGTCATGGAAGCATGCACAAAAAGGTGCAGAATTATCTAGGCAATCAAAAGGTTTTTCTCAGCAGGGAGTCAAAACGAAAGTCAAGCTGCAAGTGCCCCAGTATCAAGTTCTGTATGCACTGTATCTACCGATCAAAACAGTTCTTGAAAACAGTGCGTTGTAACTCATGGAACAGTTTAGCTACTATGCCTGTGTACGAAGCCATGCGACAGTGATTTGACTACGAGTCCAATTGCGACAATAAGATTTTTTCTTCTAAAAATTATTGTTTCAATTTTTCTCCTTCTTTCAATTGTATCCATTTGCAGAATGAGAACATAACTGATTGTCAACACCGAGGTTTGGCAGCTGAACTGGTTCTTGCCCTTGTAGTACAGTCTAGAACTTGCTATTAAGTTGTAGAATGTGTCTATAAGGTCTCTTCTTGACGAGTATTCGATTTTTTTGTGTTTATATAAAACTCTATATTTCACTGAAATATTGCTACGACCTTTAGATCCTGTTTTGCAGTACGGCGAACAGAGAATTCCGTTTAACAAGGCTATGTCATTGTTTCAACAGAACTCAGAAGGTACATAACTTTTCAAGTAATCTATTGTTTAAACGAACTCCGGTTACCAAGGTTTCGGATTTCATTCACATATCACAACGTCACAAGTGAATGGAATCTTAGTGTGATTATGAATGACAGCAAAATTTTGGATAAACTTTTATATTATAGATTATTTCATTCCTTTGCCTTGAAATAGGTTCGATGGGATGATAAGTACTACAATTGGTAAATAAACATGTAGCTGACTAGTGAGTTGTCGTGCAAATAGTAATAAATGTGTAATTGAAGATTATTGAGTTGGTTGATTTACTGCAGTTGTGTTTTGCCCGTCTTTTTATTCCTAAGTTTTTAAAAAGCTGGCAGTGCAAGTCGTGTAGTCTAAAATTCTGGGTGTTGTTTTAAGTCGTGTCTTGTCGTTCCATTAAAGAAAAAATTTTCTTTTGCCTTTCAGGCGCAGATGTTGAGAATGCTTTTGGTGGATACTAAAGACTTCAATTCTTCTTTTGAGTGGAACAAACGTTATATAAGTGACAATTGTTATAAAGTTTTATGATTGTAGCTACTGTTCGATCGCTTTGATTCGTCGGACTAAAGTACTTCCTGAATATTCTGTGCGGTGGAAAATTGGACAGTTTATTTTCCAGTAGTCTTTGCATTTGCATGTATTATTTTTTGTGTTGGGCAAAAAAAGTGTTTGGCCAAACTAAAACGACTTAGGCCTATATGATGTAATTATTGATGCGACTTGCAATTCAGCAACCTACTAATTTGCACTAAAGTCGCATAAGCTTTAGCGTAGTACATCACGTTTTGTTTAAGGACTGCTGTGCTTTAAACATTTACCGCGAGCATGCCCAACTTTTATCGCAGATTTTGGAAAAATATACGAAAAATAGCCTCAAAGAGATTGAAAATACATCTCTTTACGATAGCAAAAGAACCACGAAGAAATTCGCCCTATCTGATATGTCAATGTAACTCTTCTTTTTCTGAACTAGAAAAACTTGGTAACTTTTTGGAAGTGTGCTAACACCTTGAATATTTGTACTATATAAGGAAGAAAGTCTGTTTATTTCACCGCTCACCAGGAGCGGATCCAGAGTAAGTCATTTAATTCGCGCACCCAACGTACATTTTGCAAAGAAATAATCATTTATTTAAAATTTCTTCGAAAGTGATTGATAATAAACCTCGAACATTAAAAATTCAGTTGTGCTATGAGTTTAGTTCTTTTTCCAACAGTCTATATAACAGCCCAGTTGTACAACGAGCTCAGTTCCAAGTTTCAAAAAGCAATATCTAATTTTATCAGCGGTATCAACCTTGCCGATTTGGGTGGCGTATTCTGGTCATTTGATTGGTCAAGTGATTATTTTTACTTATATGTGGGGTGGCCTGACTTAGTTGCTCTCCATAATGGAGTCCAGTCAATCGATTACGTCTTCATGATTGGTCAATTGGCCGAGAGCTTGAGTTATCTCCGGGGTGTCCAGACTTACTGGAAACCTTAAGAGAGTCCCGCAGTTCGAGTAGCGAAATAATGCCCATCGTCCGCTCAATCTGCCGCTTAATTCATGACGAATTATATTTCTGTGTATTTGGGAAAATTTTTGGCAAAAGACGGCGAGCATTAACATGTTCTTGGCTTTTCCAAATGCAAAAATGAGTGACAATATAGTAACTCTTAATAAATTTCGAGGATCTTTGAATGATATGTATTTTGGGGCAGTGAAGATATCATATCAAGCTAGCAGCTTATATTATTGCTACTGAACTGCAAGAAAGTTTTAGAAAAGAAGAGACTTCCCTGCTAAAATCTACATGGGTGGACAGAATGTTTTAAAACTTTCTATGAAGATTTCTAATTGTTGCTTTGTTAGATGATATAATTGAAAAAAACTGGCGTTCACCGAACTGGTTTACCCGAGATATTGACAAAGTACAATATTCATTCATTTTTTTGAATATTTATTTCGTAGTGGTTGCCATAAGTACGAAGTACTTTTCTAAATATCGTTTTTATTGCAACCAGTTTAACAAGTTCGACAATTTTTGAAAATTTCGCGATGTTCTTGCATCAAAAGAAGAATATAAGATTTCCGTCTCTTTTGCCAAAATTTGTATTGAGCCACCTTAAAAGAGCGTCCTAGAATAAATTAAACTGGTGGCGCGCAAAGCAAAAATATTCAAAATATGAAAACCAGCTACATTGCTCAATGGCCAGTGTGCCTAAACAATTTGAAAGAATTTTGATGAAGTCAATTCGCGGTAACGTATGTTGAAAACTGTCGGCTCCGTCCGCATGAGCAAATGAGTGGTTGCAAAGGAAAACGGATTTCAATCATGCTTGGTAAGCGAAATGATGCCCAATCGGCTAAATAGTATAATTACTGTAGCCATTAGTTGCTACTACTTCTAGAGGTGTGCCCAATGAAGTTCCGGGAAATCAATGATAATGGTTCATTAACTAATACCTTTGGTATAGTTTAAGCGAAATTTTCCCCCTTTTTTGCTTGATTTTTTAAAAAAAATTTATTGCATGTGGTCTGAAGAAAGTCCATTTTTAACTATTGGTGCAATGCATGATTATTCCAGGCTGACGATTGTTCAGCAATTTAAGGGGTGCATTTTGATCGATACGCAGATGTACCGCAAAGTGTAATAGTGTAAATCTGCCAGTTCTGGGGTGTAGGCATCTACCTAGTTAGATGTGAGCCTCTCTCTGCTTTCAATGACTATAGGTATGAGCTAATTAAATGAATCGACGTATACAAAGCAGCTATCACACCGGGTAAATTAAACTTTTGAGTACGCCTGAGCGTTTCCATTATCCATTTCATTATGTGTACAGTGTTACTAGATAACTTTAATAAAACTATGTTGTATGGTGAATTTAAGGTACATACAACGGAACGCAGAGAGCTGTGTATAGTAAAGTAGTCATTAAAAACTACATTGCTCCGACGAACTTACGCGATTCGACCGACCCAATTTAAGGCACAGTTCTTGACGTTTGTGGCTGTGCATGAGACTACACCATCTTCGGTGCGTTAAGCCTGTTTCTACTTGAACCAATTCATAGCGAAACTTAGAATACTTGTTTGTCTTGTAAGCGTCAGCTCATTGCTAGCTGATGATCGACTTTGAAGCAAAGAAAACGCTACAGCAGGTAAAGGTACGATTGCAGTGGAAAGTGTCCATTTTAGTTCGATGAAATCCGTTGGTCTGCGTAAGACTGGACGTTATATATATTTCGCTGCAGCATACCGTAAAAGTGTTCATTATTTTGGTGCGTGTGACTTTATTGTATTTCGATTTTTTTTTCGTTTCTAGACGTCAACTTGATAAGATTGTCAAGCCTGTTTTCCACAAGGCGGAATTTTCCATGCGTGAAATAAATCTAGCAACGTGATTGGCTAGCAATATATTTCGTTGCGAAGTGCACCAATCATGGTGCTAGATTTATTTTCAGCGCGGAATATTCTGCCCAGTGGAAAACGGGCTTTAGAGCAAACTTCAAGTACCTCTTCACATTTCTACATGAAGAGAAGGTCTTGTGATTGTCTGGTTACAACCTTTAAACACAATAGTTCAGGATAGAATATATTCTCTAAATGAACACTCATTTGATTGCCTTGGAAGGCCGGTCGCAGAACATGTTCCTTTAGGCAGATAGGTCACACTTACAGTTTATCAAAATCCGTAGTAGCCTTGAACGCCTAGAACAGCATTTCTACTTGTGCTTCCTGATCATCAAACCTGTTTGAAAGACTCTTAACACCTTTGCGCGATGCGTTAGTGCTAACATGCTTCATCTCTCTCGATTTCCACTCGCGACGGTCTTTTCTGATTCCCTCCCACGATTGGCCGAAGCTCATGCGCAACGCCCTGGGTACGTATCCGATCCGTTGTGGCTGAAGCTGAGATGAATCATTGCCGTTGGAGTCCTCATCACCTACTCCAGTTTCCATTAGACGAATTAGATCTTCATCATCAGATGAGCTGTTATGTTCAACTTTCGCAGATTCTTTTTGTGGTTTTGATTTTTTGGATTTCTTTTTCGCGGTTGTAGTTTGGGACTCACTGGTTGCAGTAGTGGCCAAACTCGCCGAGATTTTTTTCACCGCTTGCACGCCGTCGACGGTTTCTGTTTGATTTAAGACTGCTTGGGTAGTATCGGAGAGTGGAATCGCAACCACTACTGGAAAACCATTTTGGAGTTTTGAGGCTGGTGTCTGTTCGTTTCTATAGGCAGTTGCTCTTTTTGCAGGACTGCCTGAATTGGAATTCAAGGAACCTGTTTTCCCGTCGGAATTCGCGCGAAGACGTTCGTAGTTTTCCAACCAAATATCAGCTTCGCTTTTGATCTTACTATATTCTTTCTCGATATCGCTTTGGGTAGCCTCGTCGCCTTCCAGGGATTTCTTCGAGGAAATTTCTCTTTCTTCTTTTATCAATCGAAACGAGCGGTTTACTAGTCCATCATGTTGTCTATCGTCAGTCTTCGTTTTGTCTTGTTGCTGAGATCTCCTTTTTTCAATTAATTTGAGCGCTTCCGGTCGGATTTTTTTTTTTATTTTTCGACTTCCGCTTGAGGAACTGCTGGTCAAGGATCCCCAAGTGTTTTCGGCAAAGGATTCGTCGGAAAAATACATGGATTTTCCAAACGAACTTAGAGTTGCGACGTCGTAATCAGTTGGTGGCTCTACGTAGTTTTCATCTGTGTTCACTGGAGCTGGACCTGATAACTGCCCTCGTCTTAGACTGAAGTTATCGTTGTTACCTTCTACAGGCTTTCGTTTGGGACTGGTGCTAGCTTTTACAGGTCTGCGCTTGAGATTCGGATTTTCAGTTGAACTTGCCCAGTCTGTTTTGTTTAGAGACTTTGACAAGGAAACTGAAGGAGAGGTTTTTCTCAAAGCTGAAAACTTGATCTCGTGGCTAATATCTTCGACTTTTTCAGGTAGTACAAATGGGGATTTTTCTGGCCCTTCTTTTTGAGCTAAACCTAGTTTCTGTTGATCAAGACCGTTGTAGTTGCTCGAGGTGGTAGCACCAGCTTTAGGCTTCTTGATGGGCTCCGAATACACCGGTTCTGGCTGAATTTGGGGCATGAGAAGAATATCTTCCTGCTTCTGTGGTGAAGACGACGATGGTGTTTTGAAGTTTGAGTCACTGCTGTTTGATACACTGTTTGATTTTAATTCACTTTGATTCACTAAGGACTCTCCAAAATCAGATATGGATTCGTGGGATGGATCTTCGTGAAAAGGGTGCGATTTCGGCTCGACTACTTTCTTTTCTGTTGGCTCAACTTCATTCAGGTTATCATCGAAATCGAATGTACGCAGAACGTCATCAAGGGTACCAAGGGCGTCTTTTTCGGAATGGGTG
This sequence comes from Phenganax stokvisi, assembly GCA_025400075.2. Classification (NCBI taxonomy): domain Eukaryota; kingdom Metazoa; phylum Cnidaria; class Anthozoa; order Malacalcyonacea; family Clavulariidae; genus Phenganax; species Phenganax stokvisi. The sequence continues at coordinate 11,427 of JAODVQ020104240.1, forward strand.
ATTGAGTATTTTCGTTTAACTCTGCTGTGAACATCAAGATGCAAATCGGATTCGAGCTCTTTAGTAGTAGTGCTTGTCAACGAATCGGCTGTGGCTGGGTGGTGAATCTGAACTTCAACATCTTCGACCGACATAGACTTGTCATTGTTACCATTGACATGATCATATCTGGAGGTTTCGCCGTCCTTGTCTGCCTCAATAGCATTCTCGTTAACAGAACTCGAAATGTCATGTCGATCCAGCCTTGTGTCCTTTATAAGATTAGCTTCACTTGTAGCCTCCTCAGAAGCTTTATTACGTATTTGTACTCCAGCATTACTGTTTTTTGAGGTTGTAACGTCTGTTGAGGTGCTGATCTTGTGGGAAACTATGGCGTCTGAAGCTGGATTAGCCAGATTTTGATTGATTTTGGTAACCAAGGATTTGTTTGCTTGTTTTGCTGGAGATGTTTGTTTTACCTTGGCGAAATCACGGGATTTGGGTCGTGCGTAGTCTGTTGTGGCTTTTTTGTTTCGAATCGGTTCGCGTTGGTCATTCGGCCTGTTTATAGACCAGCCACGTTTTTGATCGCTTTTCCTACAAAATGAAGCGAAGCAACCATGAGTATGTGTAATAAATATATCATGAGGGTTACGTTTGTTAGATCTCTCTCTTGGAAACCATAAGATCTTTATTTATATAAGTGTGAAAGACATTTCGTGAATGAGTGAAATTTCTTGTTGCAAGATACAAGTACAGATCTTGCTTTAGCAGTGTAAAAATTTAGTATGCTGCACCAACGCGTATAACATTGAACTGAACAGTTACACATTTACTATTTACCACATTTCCTGTTAAAGATGAAATATAAAAGACATTACAGAATTTTTAAAAGTTAGGGCCCGACACAATTTTTCAGATTTTGAAAGGGAATAAATCTGTACAAGAAAGAAATTTATAATGGCCATATAGACTGAAAAAACAAGAAATATGATATTATATCGCCTTTGAATATCTGAAGAATCTCAACCAGAATGAGTTAATTAAAGTCGAAAACGCGTCGCGTTGCCTAATCGCGTCTGGACCTTTACTATTAGAGATCTGAGCCTCATATTCACATTCTTCTATGAATCGTAACTTGGGCGCCAACAATAAGATCTTTATTTGTAGTTCAAAGTGATTAACTCAGTGAAAGAACGAACAAGGAAAGGGGGCTTGAAATCATATTAGCTGGCGTTTTTTCTGTTTGTTGGCTGTTGACCAACTGACAACGACTATTCTTCGGCAAATATACGACAGATTTTTTTTTAGAGTATTAGCAAAGTTGTGCAAAAGGAGTTTGTAGAGTCCATGCGCGTGCAAGGAATGTATTTTATGAAACAGAAGATTTATGAAAGTGTTCGATCGTAAAGTGTGCGGCCCAGTCTCTTTATGGGCCTTTTGATCAAGGGTGTTAATCCTGGGGGGGATGGAGGGGATGCGTCCTCCCCAAATTTTTGAGTTGGGCGGACGAATATCTAAATATCCCTCCATATTTAACACGTTTAATGATCATGCAAAATTTACTAATTACTATAACTTTATAAATGTCTCCAATACGAAAGAAATGCCGTTTCAGTGGGCAAAACTTTAAATAAGCATCCCTCCCAATTTTTTAGTTGGATTGACACCCTTGCTTTTGATGATTAAAATATTTCGCACTCTGACTTTGCTTACATTTTGAAATTCCACTGCTGAGCTATAGAAGTGATGGGCATTACGATAATTTATTTTGCTTCAACAATGTTATATTATACATTCGTGCAATACATTTACAAAGTTTTCGCAACCTTTCAAGATATTCGTGTTGTTTTGCAGTTTTGCCGGGCTTCTAGACCCTCTCCCTTCATTAGCTATGATTTCCACGTTGCTATTATTTTTTACAGAGTAAACAAAAGTTGTCCTTCAAAGTAGAAATTCTATAGTTCGTGTTTTTTTGACAACTGATTTGTTCAAGGATGGTCGCGTTGTCTAGCTCTTGTGTAAAGGATCAAATACGTATTGCATATGGAATACAAATTTCAGCGCTCATGCAAAGTCATTTAATTACCTGCTTTATAAATCAAGTATCTTTACATAAAAGTAAACGTTTTGCCTTTGCTTTGTAGGCGCTTGCTCTTGATATGCTTACTTGCGACAATAATAACAGCGGCAATTGCCGTGACAAAACATGTGGTTTACATATACATAAATAAGTTTCTCTTTACATCAGAGTATAGTGTATTGAAAGTTGTGATCCGGATTATCGATTTCTCTTTTACGGTTTCTTCAATTTGTTTCGTATTGTATTCAAAACATTGATTTTGATCGCGTCTCAATTGTTTAGCTTTGCATGCAATCGAATCTCTCATTAGCTAACAATTTGAACAAATTTCATCGATAAGAGAATTGAGATTTTGAGGCTGTCCTTGTGCCTTTTAGGTGTAAATATAAATAACTTGAAATCAGGGGGATGCGAAAATTACATGAGCCACATGTTGTTTTATATATTAAGTATTTAATGAGATTTTTTTGCAAGATATTGCGAAACTATCAGCAGAAGAAAATCGAACTCGAAGACGGGCGTTGTTGCGAAAAGAAAAATCTACAGTATCAAAGGAATCTCTCTGTTTATGCTGTATACTGCATGTCTACGCCTGTGTCATGGGGTTTTATTTACCTAATTTTATTGTAATTCTCAACAAGTAGGTTTTTCAAATCTGTAGAAACTATAAGAGATATTATGTACTAGCTGTGATTAGGCAGAGTTTTAAGCATGAGTACTACTATGAGTGTAAGAACGTAGGTAGAGTATGAGATTTTGTCGCTAAAATTTGGCCACTTTTATTAGTCGTGCTCATTGTATAATGGTATTATCATTGTTATTTCGAAAACAGGTGAGGAAAGCGAAGGATGCTTTTTAGAAAGATTTTTTTAATAGGGAAGACACAATCATGTAGTGAATCGTGCTTGTGATTGTGTTGCGAAATTTGGAAGCTCTTTAATAACACTGAGTTTACAAATCAAATTTTGCGTGGTCACCAAAGCATGACAAGTTCATAACCCAACAAGATATATAAGTGGGTCAAAATTTCGCCGTTTGGCGTGATTATGGCTAAGAACTAGACATCAAAATAGCACTTCCATTTAAATATTATCGACATTACCTTTCTTTTTTGTTTCTTCTAAACAGAAAACTCATCCTGCCTTTGATTTATAAACGAATTGATGTAAGTCGCTTGAAATTTATAACAAAGTCACAGTATTTGTTGTCATGTATTTTCTTACAAGTTGTATCCAGTTTACCAGATCTTTTAGCAGTGTCACAAATGTCCAATTGAATGATATGGTATAATGAAATACCAGTGCCTCACGATGACTCAATACGAATAGTTACATGGCTTTCGTGTGGCTTGCCCTTGGCTTATTTTAAATTTTTAGCACTGTCTGCAATGAATTAGTCCAACACAGCATGACATCCCGTGCACCAGGTTGTAGCTTTGTCTTGGAACAAAAGACAAAATTTTTGGCATTCTTAGGTTTTATCTCGGTTATTTTGTCGTGTTTTGTTGATACTTTTACAATGTACACTAACGAAAATGATGAGAATTCAATGATTATATGAAATACATAAATAGCTCCAGATTTAGAGCCATGCACCATATAATCTTTAATACCACGTATACATTATCCACTCTCTCTTCCTGCCGATATTCATTGTTGACATTGAAGAGCAGGTGAATTACGGAAAACATTTTGGGAATTATTTTCAACATTGAACAGAGCAGAAGGGGGCTTCAAGTTCGGTTAAATGCATTCAATTGACTTGGCAAAATTGAATGAAATAATCTCAGGGGTTATGCTCAAGAATGTCGGAACTACCCCGTACACACCATTTGACGGCAAGAACGTTCCATCTTTCTTTACTGACAACTCATGTGATGCTCTTGGCTAATCAGAACTGCCATGCTTTTTATGCCTTCTTTAGGGTAATATCGGTTTGGCTGTCGCGATCCGACTTTTTTTGCAAAGTTGAATTGTGTATGATATTTACTTTTTGTTAACTGTTTAACATTGTTCTAATTCTTGCCAAGTGACGTTACAGCCCCGAGACCTATGGATCTTTCATCGCAATAGGACAACACCCCTTAAGGAAATATATACAAACCGCGCAAGAGGTCTTTATCAGATTTATAAACCCGAGGCGGAGTCGAGGGTTTACTGATGTATCTGATAAAGACCGAACTGTAAGGTTTGTATATGGCTTCTAAAATTCATGATTTTGTTGGCTTATTAGCCTTGGAATCTTGAGAATTGAAGTAATCTACGCTCTAAAAATTAAAGCGGAAGCTTTGAGTGAGTCTGTATCATATATGTAGATACTCTACGGGTCATGAATTTCCTTTGTATTTTGCTTATGAATTCTTAATGAATTTTAGAAGGGTGATTTATAGAGCAAATATAACATGATTTAGTCTTTATAGTATCTTGTAATATTTTACAACGTCATTCCACGCTCCGCGGCTGCTGGGCCGTTGCGACCGGGGAATTAGGGGGAGTGTGACACCCCCTCATAATTGTAGATAACGCGTTTCAGGTAACTTTCACGAAAGTTTGGTTAAAATTTCAGGTAAATGAAGTGTTTGAAAATTTATGACGTAACAGCATAGGCTTACAGTCACAGAAATTTACTGCTTTGATCACGATTAGTCAGTACGGTCACCTGCAGCATCATTCATTTCAAATATCGGGCGTTATTCTCAGGTGAGCTGTGGGCCTGTAGCATATTAATTTCTTAAATTTATTCGGGAGCGGCCATTGGTTAGTATTTCTGTTATATGGAAAAAAAGAATACTGCTATGTAATGAACAATCATGAACGTCAATTTGACTATGTTGCAAAGCTAGTGCTTTAATATCCATTATTCAGTTTCCGTATAGCAATATACATTGATGGCAAGGTTAACAACTTAACATGGCTGGTCATACTTATACTGCAACAACATAATAGTGAAATAAAGTTATGTGATCGAGTCATTCGAGTAGCATATGGTCTTACGTCATAGTCACATTTTTATGTCTGTATGTCTCATATGGACCTCGAGGTCGATACAGACGAGAAATAATCTGCGGGAAAAGGAACTTGTTGGCGCGGGCAAGTATAATAGATCTCTTCGGCTTGCATGCAAATTAACCCATTTCCAATCACATGGTCTGAAATGGGTAAGTGTTATTGATTATTTCATGGTCACATGATTTGAAATCATTGAGATGAATAAACCTGGAGTGACTATCACGCGATCAAAAGTGTCTACAAAAAGCTGGCGTCAGCAGAGGTCATAACTTTCAC
>JAODVQ020104346.1:0-16769 GCA_025400075.2 Phenganax stokvisi
TCTCTCTCTCTCTCTCTCTCTCTCTCTCTCTCTCTCTCTCTCTCTCTCTCTCGTCTCAGGGTCACGTGTGTTTTGTGATGGAGTATGCGTGCGGAGGAGACCTCATGATGCACATACATCAAGACATATTCAAGGAGCCGCGAGCTTGTTTCTACGCTGCCTGTGTGGTCCTTGGTCTCGAGTTCCTACACATGAATGGAATTGTATACAGGTCTGTCTCTGTCAGTTCTCTAGAAACTCATACTTTTCACCTCCTCTTCCTCCTCTTTCTCCACCTTCCCTCCTCCTCCTACTCCTCCTCTTCCTCCTCCTCTTCCTCCTCCTATACACTAACTTTAAGCAACCTAATTTCGAATGAGCAATACTTCTCCTCTTCCTCTCCTCTCCTCCTCAGAGATCTAAAGTTGGACAATCTTCTGCTGGACAGAGACGGATTTGTCAAAATTGCAGATTTCGGATTGTGTAAGGAAGACATGTGGTATGGGTGTCGCACTGCTACTTTCTGTGGTACTCCAGAGTTTCTTGCTCCAGAGGTGAGTGAGAGACATCTCCTGTCCAACTCTTATCAAACTCAACTATCAAAATGACTGTAAACTCTATATAAAGGACCTCTCTCTTTCCAACTCTCCATACAAAGGAATAATAATTACTTTTCTTAAAGCCAACATACACGGCGCAATTTTTTACATGCGCCACATGCATGACACCCACACAAATAAAGCCACATGCAAGTTGTGCAGAAATACTAGAATGTTATTCTAATTCCGTGTGACTTGCACATGACAAAATGATGTCATAATAATTATGTCATACATACTGTCACATGTGACAAAAATCACGCCATGAATTTTGACCATTATTCAACTCTCCATATAAGAAAGCACTCTCTCTTCCAAACATGTGTATAACTTCACCCATTACTACAGTATAATTCCTTCCCATTTGGCAGGTACTAACTGACGTGTCGTACACCAGAGCTGTAGACTGGTGGGGTCTGGGAGTTCTGATCTACGAAATGTTAGTAGGAGAGAGTCCATTTCCCGGAGATGACGAGGAGGAAGTGTTTGACTCCATCGTCAACGACGACGTCCGATATCCTCGTTTCCTCTCCTCGGAGGCCATCTCCATAATGAGAAAGGTCCCTACAATTATCAAACTGTAATTTTAAAAAAAGTCTCTGTATATTATTATAGCTGATGAGAAGAAATCCTGAGAAGAGGCTGGGTAGCGGTGAGAGAGATGCCTATGACATTAAGAGACAACCATTCTTCAGAGTAAGTCCCTATGAGTAACATTCCGTGTAAAAAAGTCATGTCTAATTCTTTGTTTTATTATTTTCTCCAGAAAATGGACTTTGAGAAACTGGCAAAGAAAGAGATAACTCCTCCTTTCAGACCAGTCCTGGTCTGTATCTCTCTCTGTTCTCTCTCTCCCTTGATATTTTGTCTATTTCGTTTATTATAGAATATGGGTATCTGGTTTACTGGTTAGACCTCCTATCTCCCATTTTTTGTGTGTAGGGGTCCCGTTACATGTGCTACACTGGGCCCACTAAGCCTTTACATTAGTCAATGATGACTCCCACTACCACATAGTGTTCTCTCTCTCTCTCTCTCTCTCTCTCTCACAGCGTTCGAGACTGGATATTAGTAATTTTGACGAGGAGTTCACCAGTGAAGACCCAATCCTCTCTCCTCCCAAATCCAACAACAGACCTCTCAGAGCTCACGAACAGGTATAATATTCCCATTACATCACCATTACATCATCGTTAGTAATAATCCTCTCTTTCCTCTCGTAGAAACTATTTAGGGGATTTGATTACAGTGCCGACTGGACGGCAATTTAGAACAAACGGTGTCAGTTTTTTTCTGTTATTTTACCAAAATCATTCTGCATAATTATTATTATTTCTTTATTCTTATTATTTTAGACCTTACTATATAATAATGTATATTATATAACTGACTTATTTACGATACTGACTGTATGTGTTTTGTGTGTGTGTTCATTGCCTTAGACTGTAATACATTGTGTGTGTATGTATGTATGTATGTACTTTGCACTATATTACTGCCAGTTGTTTTGTATATATTATAGAGTCAGCTCTCTCATGTTTTTCAATATTTCTTTGAAAATATTTCTCTTAATTAGAGTTGCTCATTGTATTTGCCATATATGTGTAGATTGCATTAATCTTCGTTTTTTAAAATTTTTTCTCTTTAGACGGAACTTATCATAAACTGTTACAGATTTATTTTTACTTAATGTAATATTTATTTTTGGCATTACTTGTTGTTTTAAAACTTGAAACACGAGAGAAAACGAGAACATAAATAATTAATCATTAAAAGATAAAAATCATTATTAATAGTTAGTATAATTTGGAACATAGTTTAATAAATACAATACCAAGACCTGCTGGCTTATTCTATTAAGAGCACACCACACTAAGTCTCTCCTTCAATGCTCGGTGAAGCCTCCCTATTTCTATTCTTCGAAGAGAGGGAGGTTGCCATGGTTTCCATGACATAGGTCTCAGCAGTGGGCTTTAATCGGAAATCAATTTGCATCAGAAAGTATGAAAGTAGGAAAAGGAGTGCACCAATCACATAGAGAGCTGGGAAAGTGAACAGGAGAGCAAGTCTGAGACTCATGATGGAGTCAAAATGGTCAGAGAATCCTTGTTTGATTGGTTCCACTAGCAGGTTGAAATTACCACCAATGACGGTGATTATGAAGAAATAAAGAGCTAGAGAAGCCGTGCGGATCTTGACTGGAGAGAGATCAACAATGATGGCCGACGTCACTCCAATCCACATCTCTCCAATGACATTGGAGGGAATGAGAGAGAGGAAACACCATGGATACGGTAGGAAGAGAGCTCCTGCTGCAAATGGAGCAGCTGCAATCTATATATATACCGCACAGAGAGAACCAGATATCAAATGCACTCTAATGTACTGCAGTCACTATTGCATTATGGTGTGGCTGAGCTTTGTAGGCCCAGTAGGCATGAGAACTGAGAGAGATCAGCTCAACCTTGTACTTGTGTGCCTAGGCTTTGTGGGACCAGTTATAGGCAAAAAATGATGGACTCCTCTTGATAGTTAAACATGAAAACAGACACCAAGAGAAAAGAAATTTAGCTCTTGTATCATTAAATATCTTCCTTACCTGACTGACTACCAACACCCATATCCTCGCCAGAGTACCACGCCCTTTCACAAGGACATCGGAGATGACTCCGCCCACCACTGCTCCAAGGGACCCGCCTACCAACGGTATCCACGACATGAATTTGTTGATAGTGGAGCGAGAGTAAAACTTCAGAAAGAATATCTCCGTGTTGTACGCCCACACGTAACCTCCGGCGTTCCTAATACCACCTGCGATGCACAGCACAAACATCCCAGGCATTATAAAAGTCACTAGTAGCAAAACGAATCGTTGACAGAAGGTTAGCTTTGTTTCCTTGCCCGCAGTGGTATCATTCGCCGCTGCATCCTTGGTGACGGTTCTCTTGGGTTCCTTCACGGCGAAGAAAAGGACGGGAGCTACAACGATTCCTGCAATACCGCTGATGAAGAAGACCCAGCGCCAGCCAAGAACTTGATCTATTCCATTCCCAATGGCAAAGGCAAGAGAGTATCCAATATAGATTCCAAAATAATAAATACCGAGAGCTGAACCTCTCAACTCCTGCAGTACAAATAACACACAATAATAATAAAAAGTAATGAAACACTCAGGCTTTATCAAAAATATCTACGTCGGGAATATGGTTGAAGTGCATTATGGAGCTTCTAGTATTAATACTTCTAACTCTACAATATTGAGTCTAAAAGGCTATCCTCGCAGGCTCAATCTATTAGGGGAGTATTGATGTTCAGGTGTGTGTTTGCATAAACCAACCTTTGGGAAATAGTCTCCCAGAATACTCACAGCAAATGGATTGCACCCAGCAGCTCTGTTTTTAGAAAAAAAAACACTCACTTTCTCTTTTTCTTCTCATAATCCCTCCCTCTGTGCTCATGTTCGATAACTTATTATGGAGTAATGTCAACATGCTCACTGGGGTACGGTTCAAGGTGCCTCATAGATTGAACAGAGTGAGAAAATCAACACTTGCCTACGAAGCATACTGGCTTCCTTCCTCCCTCTCTCTTTTCCCTCTCATGTCTATAATCTTACCCAATAGCAAGTAGTGCTCTCAAAATCACAAGATGCCAGAATTTCTGTGCAAATCCAGTGACTCCTGTGGCCAGACTCCAGAACACCAGACTGACCACGAGAAAAATCTTCCTGTTTCCAAAATCAGCCAGGAATCCGGTGAAGAGGCCGGCCAGAGGATAGAGATTGTTGAACACGGGGCCAGCCAAGATCTGGTACACCAGACCCTCTCCACTCCACCACCACCTACAGGCCGAGTCATTGGTTGAATATTCAAAATACTCGTCGTACATGAAATCCAAATCTAGTGGATCAGAAGAGTTTTTGTGACAGACTGTCTCTGACCTGGAGTTTGAGAGAAGGAGAGAGAGAGAGAGAGAGATAGCAGAGAGAAAGTTGTTCTACGATTAGCCTCAAAGCTAGTGGCATTGAATGTGGTCATTATATACTATAGTGTGTAGTGAGCACAGACCCTTTAAATTGTGCATGAGAACAGAGAGAGAGAGAGTGGGTAGATATGAGGCCTGGATATTCCAAAATGGTACATACTGCAGTCAGTACTGTGGGCTTCGTGGGCCCAGTGACCACACAGTCAGGGATGAGATAAGGAGGAGTTAATTGTAAATGATATTGCTTTGAAAATATAGAGCCTTACTTGAAATCTGCGCAGCTGCCATTAAAATGCCACACCCCGGAGTTGTCGTGGAAGTGAGGGTTTTTCTGACAGGTCTTGTCGCCATATCTGAGGTCAGGTCCCATAGAGGTAGTTACTATGGGAAGAGTGTAGCGATCCAATTGGTTTAGAAGGTATACGGCTAGTAGGACGGCTAGTACTACTAGAGGGTAGATACCACTCTCACGCAATAACCTCCACATGCCGTATCCCGGCACTTTGCTCTTGTTTCTGATAAAGAAGGCAACGAGTGGGTTGCGCTGGTTGGAGCCGTTATAAGGCGGTGCCGCCTCGTCGTCTGCCCCGTTGCTGTAGGCATAGTTTATCTTCTTCTCGTCTCCGAGCAGCCGACGCTTCTCCTCTTCTTTAGACATTACGATAAATCAGCACTGCTTTACCCTCCTGAGCTCTCCTCTCTTTCGATATCTAGCCAGCTAGGTCTTGATGATGCCCCCAAGAGGCTCCAGAAATCACGTGTCCTAATTGTAGCTATGAATATCATTATTAATTTTCTAGTAGTGGGCGCGCGCCCCGCGGAAATGGCCGCATGATTAATTTGATGATGCGATATCCGATCCAGCTCAATTGATCATAGCTTTGGAACTCGGCCAATTGCACAGCCGTTTTTGTTCGTAAAAGTAGAGCGAACTCACTGGCGGAAAGCTGATCTACCTTCCCGCCTCCACTACCGAGGATTTCCTGTCGGCGAAGAGGGAGAATAAAGTCCCTGTCGCCTCCTCTGAACGGCCATTTTCTCTCCAGAACATTTCCAAGAGAAAAGAAATCGAAGGAGACGCGATCGCGCGCCGAGCTCTGTGACTACTATAACGAGCAGCCCTGAATTGTGGTCAAATCTCAAGCTCTGCAGCTCAACATCTGGAGTTCCATCAAGGTTTGTCAGTAGCTGATAGAACGTTATAACGTAGCTAGACTTTCTTTTTCTACGACGAGTGATTATTTCTACTGTTTGTTGGCGGGAAAGTGGCGGCGTTTCGTTCACCAAACTCTTTAGTGCATAAGCTACTTGTAAAAAGTGATTTTGTAGCGTTCATTCCCCTGACGTGGTGCGAGCAAGATGTGTCTCCATGGGTGGCCTGGCCCGCCACACTTCACTGGTCCCGTTCCCATGTGCTAATAGGTGTCGAGTGTCGGTCCATTTGAGAGTCTTGACATAATATTCCCTCTACCTCATAATTTCAATGGAAGTATAAGATAGATCTATGGTATTACTAGTTATAGAGATTGTGGATCTTTGTTAGTTAGAGGAGGGGCAGTTTTGGTGTGTCAAAGGTTATTAGTTATGTGATTCCACTTCCCTCTCCTCCTCCTGCTGCTGCATCAATTCCACCAGGATAATTTCCTAGAAGTAGTTAACTTGACTATACTGTGTTATATCTGAGCTAACATTTGTGTCATTGAGAGTGGCTGTGTTCACAGAGTGGCTGTGTTCAGTATCATTGAGTAGTAGTTGGTGTTGAGGTGGGGTCTTGTGCAGTGACTGGTTCACTGGTTCTTTCTGTGTTATGACTTCTCTACATCCTCCTCTTCCCTCCTCCTCCTCCTCCTCCTCCTCCTCCTCCTCCTCCTCTTTCTCCCACCTCTCAATATTGCTCTGGTACTCTAATATGTAGCTCTCTCTTCACTCTTGACCATCTGTAATAGAGCCTCTTTTAAGACCAGGGTATACTGAGGTGCTGCCAAGCGGATTACACCTCCTCCTCTCCATGAACACTCACTCCTCTCTCTCTCTAACTCCCTCTCTCTTACATCTTCCGCTCTCAGTCCCCATACCCGACTTGCCGGGTCCTGTCTACTGGGCCCACAAAGCCCAGACACGCCATGGTGTAATGGCAACAGCAGTATATCACTTGAGGTGTTCCTTGCCTCATAGAGACCAATCACTGAACAGAGAAGTAGTGTCAACATGATAATTTCTTAATACTTCTTTCATGTACAAACGTGGTAATTATATCCCATCCATAAAGGATGTTGTACATAGTTTTAAAACTAGTATTCCAACCAGTCGATGAAATCCAAACCTCACTCTCATTCCTTATTGGTATGTAGCTCTAATGCCTTACTCGTGGGGGGTCCCGCGACCGGTGTACTCACTTGGCCTACAAAGCCCGAGTACACCATAGTCCATGTAGTCAGTACTTGGACACAGGTTGACTTGGTATATCATAAGGGAAAGGAAAATGCAGTTGTTTGCAGTGGCATCTCTTTGGTGTTACTTCAATCATCAACCTCTTACACAGGTGCTCTCTCTGATATGGAAAAGCAAACACACACACATTCACACTCTTTCTCTTTATCTGATCTTTCTCCTCCAATGTCTGAGAGGCTTTAGAAGGTCTCTGTGAAGTGTGGGGTGAGGAGGAAGAGGAGGAGGTGAAGAAGGCAGGTGATAGAGAGGTTTACGTGGCTTCTTCCCGACCCTGAACATGTCTGCCGCATTCCTGGCACCTGCTGTATCTAATGACACTGCACATTCTCTTGCCCTCTCTCTTCTCCTCTCTCGTACAATCCCTTTCTCTCGTGTTATTAAACTCACATGCATATATAGTAGACCTCTTCTATGTTAAAATAACGGTTACTTTGCCCAGTATTTCTACAGTTCAACCATTACTCTATTACAATATGTAGTATACATAGTTCTCCTCTTCAATCTATTCATTATTTCTTTATGTACATACTGTAATGTATAGCCTTAGTGCTAATATTATAGTATTTATATACAGTCGTGTACGGTGTACAGTGCCATAACTTGATCCTCAGTCATATTTCAAGGTGTCAGAGAGTCTAAAATAGCCAAAGATCTATTTATTCTCCTTCAGCCGCAGCCGAAACGGGTAGCGTGCCAAAATGTAATTCCATGCCTGCAAAGGAGGTGTATTAGTAACGTGTAGTGTCTGTGGTGAACTAAAATTGAGGTGTCACCACAGGTAATGGAAGGTTATTGGCTAATGGTGTAGTTACAATGGGGTAGTTATTGGCGCCACTCATCGCCAGGAGAAGACAGAGAGTGCGTGAGTGCGAGAGAAATTATTGACCTCTATGAGGCATGGAGCACTTTATTGCAGTCACCATTGCACCAAGGTGCTCCTATGCTTCGTAGGCCCAGTAGACACAGATGACGGGAACTCCCAATGATAGCATGACAGAGATAGTGAGAACTCTATGTGGAGCAAGTAAGAAGCAATTAAGAGAGGCGAGGGGTATTAAATTACTGCCGGTTATCGGGTGATTGGTCAGAGGTGTGATGGGATGGCTTAGGAATGTGGTGAAGGCTTGCAGTAACCTCTATGTACTACTAGCCGACTGTGTGAGTGAGTCTTCAGGCTTCCACCCCCCTCCTCTCTCCTCCCTCCTCTCTCCTCTCTCTGATAGACCTGTGATTTAATAGTCATTGAGACCTGACTATAGATGATTCATTAACTGTATTAACATATTGGAAGTGACCTGTCCACTATGATTACATAGTTCAGAATAAGGAGTGAGAGGGGAGGTACATTATATAGCATGTATAGTTGTACAAGTGATTGAGCTCCTATGAATGTGTGTGTGAATGAGTGAATGAGTGCGGGAGTGAGTGAATGAGTGTGGGAGTGAGTGAGTGTGTGAGTGTGTGTGTGTGTGTGAGGGAGTGAGGAAGTGAGTGAGTGTGTGAGGGAGTGAGTGTGTGTGTGTGTGAGGGAGTGAGTGTGTGTGTGTGTGTGAGGGAGTGAGGAAGTGAGTGAGTGAGTGTGTGTGTGGGTGAGGTTGTATGATAGCTCGAGAGCCACAATGACTAGGAATAGTAGCAGAAGTATATATAGTGTCAGGAATTGTATTGAATCTCTTCATGTGCCTCAGTGGGGTACAGTAGTGTCAGTTTCAGACTGTAACTTGATATAATCATCCCTCATCTCTGTTCCTCAGTTCCATCTATACTATCATTCTTAGAATAGTACTAGTATAATAAGGTATCTGATGGCTATTAGGAAGGCCAGATCCATGAAATCCATCACACAAGGTGTAGAGAGCTGTTACTTATAATCATGGACCCTGGCTGAGGAGGTGTAGTGAGCCTTTGTGCCACAGAAAGAATAATGCCACCACATATTGTTTTCTTGATCATAGAAACCAGGCTCTCTCACTGTCTAAAATTAGACTACATGAAATCGATACTCAGTGATTTAAATAGGGCCGTGACCCTGCTGGTGAATTTCCCATCAGACTGACATCTCATTAATATATACCTTCAACCTTCCTTCTAGACTAAATCTCCTTTCATCCCAAAATCTTTTACTTTCATCTTCTCCCTTGACCTCTGAGTGACCTCTCTAGCTCTACTATATATAGCAGTATATAGCTATTGTACTCAACTGATATAGGGTGTCTATGTAGTATTGAGCAATGCTGTTCTATCCATACTTGACCTCTTTGATAGACATTTGATAGAGATATACTTTGAGGTCAAACTGTGTATGGGTTGCTGGCTATGAATGTATAGCTGCATTGTGTTTTCCTCACATTAGGGTCCTGTGTTGGTGATAGCTATTTCTTTCTTGACGTCTACTAGTCTACAGTATTACAATGAGTCAAAGGGTGGCCTATCTCTTTACTAGTAATAGAGCATCTCTATCTCTCTCAGTAGAATAGTTCTTATTCACTGCTATTACTAATATGTAGTGTGATAAGTAGTGTGTTCTCGTGACTGTCAGTTGTGCCTCAAATCCCAGGCACACCTTAGTGCAATGGTGACTGTAATGTTGTGACTGTAATGTTCTGTGCCTCTGAGAGGCTGATCATTGATCAAAGTGAGCAACTATCTTCTCCTTACTCTTTCATACAGTATTCCTTACATACAGTTATACCACATACAAACTCCCTCTATTGTATAGAGGCTCATAGAGTGCTGGTGGCCAGGGCCATAGGGTGATTTCCACATATCTCATTCTCAGTAGTATATTGAGCCACTGTTCCATGACCTGTTCACCATTCAACCATATGGAGTTGACCTAACCACCAGCTAGCCATGGTCACTGCTGCATGTAATTATATTCACGATCTCTCACACACCCAGCAGCAGCTCCCTGTATGTAACTATACTTGGTATTGAGCTAGATAGATCATAGTTTCATGTGTAGGAGTGTCCACAGTACTACGTTATATTCATGGTTCCTGCTTATCCCAATCACCAAGGGAGTTAGCTATACCTATACATACAGTACAGGCATAATGGTTAGCTGAGCTCGTTTTACGCTGGGCATGACATAACGAGCATTCCTCCGGTCACCTGGGCCACATTCCTTTGCCTTATTTAGATAATTGCATCATGTGAACTGGGGATTGTGTATAGGTAGCCATGGCAACGAGCCAGAGGTCAAAGAGGTAAAGTTGCTGAGTTGGTTGGTACAGTAGAGAGTTGGAGGTAGAGAGGGAGGAAGAGGAAGAGCTTCAGTCTGTCACCGTTTGAACTTTCCTCTTGAGTATCAGTTGTAAGCTTTCACATCAAGTCATGTGACAGCTCCCAGGCATCTAATTGGTCAGTTTAGACACATGATGCCCTCCTTCACTATTAAGTCATAGAGTAGTAGTAGTCTCACAGTACTAGTATCAAACTCTACTTCTTTTGGTAGTATGTACTATAGCTAGATATGGAAAAGTTGAAGTGTAGGAGGAGGAGGAGATTTGGGCTGGCCTGGCATTTCTCACTATCAGTGCTAAGAAAGACAAATATTTTAGTACTCTATAATATAATGAAATACATAAATGTACATAAGTAAGTGAGAATAGGACCCTCCCCTCCACAATGTACAGTGAGTATTATGTCCGCAACTTGTGTGTCTGTGTCTGCTGATCTGGATCACTGCTGGCTGTGTAAGGATATCTCTACTACTACTATTACTACTGTCACATTACACTGTGTAATAATGATTTGTAGAGTGTACAATGAATTAGAGGTGAGGTCAGGGAAGAGTAGGGGGTCACTAATCTCAACAGCCCTATTATTCACTCAGCCATGCTAGAGAGTAAGAGCTCTCTCTCTCTCTCTTTCTCCAGTCATGGTCCACAGGTCCTCGTACCTGGTGGAATAAATACTACAATTGGGGTGGTTCCTGTTCTTATTGGCCAATATTGGAATATTATTATTAAGATGTGAGAGCATATAATCTGGTGCATGGGAAGAGATAGTCAATAGTGGCTAAATGTCAATAGCCAAATTGAAAAAAAAAATTTCAACCATTGGTTAAGTCCCTACCAGTTCCTTGACAAGATTATATCTTTTAACGTAATAAGCCCTTATGTGTATCTCTCATAGCTCATCTGGTCTCAAAGTAGAAGCTCATGTTTCAATAGTTCAGTGTGTGGTTAAAGTATTCACCGCATTGAATCACCTCCCGGACTACTCTAATTTCATCTCCTCCCTAATTCAGTCCGAATGACACTGTGACACTGTTTCTCCTCCCTAGTTTGGTCCGAATGACATTGATACTGTTCTAGGCAGTTCTAAAGAAGGTTTGAATTGTAGTAGTACAATTTCAACTAGGGCTGCTGCCGACGTGTATCTAGCCTTATGTGAGTCTGTGTAAGCTAGAATGTATTTATAAGGTCTTTGTGAGAGATATTGTATGATAGAGGGCAGGAACTATAGAAGTTGTGGAGCGGGGGTTTGGAACTCTTGTGTGGCGATAGGTTGTGGTCTCAGCACAGCTGGTATAGTGCCAGATCTGCCTACACGCGTTAGTTATTTACATACTCCCATACACTATTTCTCTCTCTCTGTTCTCATGACCGACTTGTGGGTGCCCCATCACCTGTGCCTACTGGGCCCACGAAGCCCAGGTGCACCATTGTGCAATGGTGGCTGTGATAGCCACTTTGATGGTATGCCTCAAAGAGGCACCTCATTCTCTCTCTCTCCTCTGTCCTCACTTTCTCTCTCTGTCTGTTCTTGTGCACGACTCACGTGGGTCCTGTTACCTGTGCTCACTTGGCCTACAAAGCCCAAACACACCACAGTACCATAGTGACCATATAGCACAACTTCAGATGTTCCATGCCTCATACATGTTAGATTGAACAGAGATGTACGTGCATTTCCTCACACACAGATACAATTATGTGCAATATCATCGGCAACTCCCCCGTCAAATCATATGCTATTATCTCCTAATACCTCTGGGAAACGCTGTTTTCCCTCTAACATAGTTTCCCAATCTCTTGTGCAATAAGTACTATCTGTGCGCTTTAGTCTGTAGTATAATATAGTGTTTTTAAAGTTTTTTTCCCTGTTTAGAAAGAAAATGATGTTGAAACTACTGTGTATAATTGTGTGTTTTTCTCTATCTCGCTCATTCTCTAGGTTTTCCCCCAAATGGCCATGGCAGAGGTTTTCATTCCCAATCCACTTGATTCCATTCCACCTCTCCACACGCTCTCTGCCTCCGCAGCGGTTCCTCATCCTCCTCCACCTTTCCCGTCTCCTCCTCCCTCCGCTTGTTCCTCTTATCACGATGAGCAAGACCATGATCAGGCACAGGCACCTCCACCTGCTCCTCCACCTAGTCCTCAGGGGGCAGTGAAAATCGATCCCATTTTCGAAATCGATGCCAGCTACTTTGAGCGACCGCGCAAGAGCGAGGTACCACCTTCGCCAACCAATTCTCTTGACTTTTCCGCCATTTTTACTCCGAACAAGAGTCCGCTGGAGTCCGAGCCTCACTCCCCCGTCCAGCCTTCTCCTGGTGAACTGATTGACTCAGCCTACTGCTCCGCCCATGCCTCTACTTCGTCACAACACTCCAATACAGGTTCCTCACAGAGTATTCCGATATCACCTAACTCAACCGCCGCACCATTCAGCAGAACGGGACTATTTTGTTCTCATTCCGATGATCCAACATTTAGGAATGGATTGCGGTCGCAGACCTCTCTGGCACGACACCATCCCGAATTGAGAGAAACCGGACCAGTTTGTCACCTTGCCGTGGAATCAGCAAGCCCAGCACCTCGCCCCCGCTCTCACACCCATCCGTCACACTCACTTGCTCCTCAGCTTTCCCTGCTTCATGAGCAGCACCACCAACACCATCAGGAGCTTCAGGCCTTCCATCCTCATCTTCCGCTCAGTTTCGACACTGCCAGGCTAACTTCCTCCTCCATTACTCCACCCACTATGACGACAACGGCAACAATGTCGGGCATTCTTGATTCTGGCTACCACGAGAGTCCAACAACCGATCTCTCTCATCGTCGGACAAAGTTCAATTTAAAACGAAAGAGCAATGAGCTGGGATACGAGGGAGACTCGATGGATCTCTATTCGTGTGACTCTCTCTCCGAAAGTACCTATAGTGGATCAGACTCTGACTGGCTGGGTGTCCAGAAACCGGGGAACAAGAAAGCTTGTCAGGAGGGTAAGAACCCAATTGTCAGACGACAGAGCTCCAGTTTTAGTGGTGGATTCACCTACTCCGTACCAGTCAGTCACACGAGAGAGAGATTTCCGAGTAACACTTCAGCACCTTCGACGCCCGGGCATTCTACACTTCATCATGTGTTTGGTGGTCTTCATAATCATCAGCAGGGAGTGAGCGATCACCAGCCATCTCTCTCTCCTCCCGTCTTCTCCTCCCCGCAACACACAGTGTATACTCCAACACCTTGTGGTGATTTTCCTACTAGCCTTCATAGCATGGAGCTCGGAGAAGAAGGAGGAGGAGTAAGCGGAGGATTGGAGAGCCTGGACTCCATGATGGACACGGGTGTCGGCGAACACTCAGTCGAAATGGACTCGCTCAGCACTCAACTCAGAGGTAGCTATTTGGAGCAGGTCTCCCGTGGCAACCAAGCCCCGCCTACCTACCAGGCTCCCCAGAATCAAGCACTGCATCCACCACAGATGTCGGGCGGTTCATTTCGCAGTCACAGTTCTGGAGACGGTTACTACTTTGGATCCAATCCGCAACAGACACAGGGTACCGACGTCTTCTATTTCAGTTACCACGAGACCAGTGAGAATGTACTGAATGAAAATAAATCAGCAGAAAACCATTTCCTTTTATCAAAATCTCTATAGTCCCCACATTCTCCTTCCATACCCATACCTCTCACTCACTGACACTCACTCTTTCTCTCTGTTCTCATACCACTTCACTCTCTAGTCATCTTCTCCATTTGTACATGTGTTTCTATTGCTCAATATTGTACAATTTTTAAATTTATTTCATTATTATTGTGTCATCATACATTTACACTATGCTGTCACACATAATTTGTCTAATTTTCTAAAATAATTTTATTATTTTTTGCAACCAGATTAACGAACCGTGCAGCCGTGCAACACAAGTGAAATGATAATTTGATTGCAGGTGGTTGAATTCCCCTGCAGTGTGTGTGCGTGCAGGTGTTGTCTGGAGTACGTGATGATGTAATACTAGCCAGATATGATGTAACAATAATTGCCTGAAGGGATGTCTTTATTTCTATGTCTTGTCTAGTGTACAGGACAGACATTATAAGGTCATGTGATGAGCAACAAGAAGTTTGGTCTACCGCAAACACATCTATAAAGACATCTATAATACAGGAAATATTGCATTGGCACAGTGGAGAGCTATACAGTGGAATCCCGCTTAATGGTACCCCTCTATAGTGGACACCTCAATCCTGCTTAATGGCACCCCTCTATAGTGGACGCCTCAATCCCGCTTAATGGCACCCCTCTATAGTGGACACCTCAATCCTGCTTAATGGCACCCCTCTATAGTGGGCACCTCAATGTCTGTGTCCCTGATAAATACACTTTACAACCCCTCCAAAAATGGACACCTTGATAAAAATTTCTGTGTCCTCGATCCAATACATTTGTGACCCCTCCAGATCCAGAATGGACACCCAGCTACTACTGCCCACTAAAAAGGAGAAATTTTTGTTATTCAGATTATGTATTACCGTTTGACTCAGTCCAACAGGCAAAAAAGTATTATTTTACAGTCAGGAAATGAATAGCTAATTATAGAGGTGTTGATTGATGTGAGAGGAAGTGTAGTCAAAATGTGAAACCCCACTGAGAGGTGGGTCTGAGTGAGAAGGAGGTGGAGGAGGAGGGAGGTAGGAGGATGGTGGGTGGTGATTTTTAGTGTGCACTGCAAAATGAGGAGTGAAATTGGCAGGGAGACAAGAGTGACCAGGCAGAGAATGAGGGTCTGAATATAGCCAAGAAGATGAGTGAAACTGAGATGAAATAGGTAAACTATGGTGACTTTGTTCAGTCCCATACCGAGATCTGGTACCAGAACAAGTGTTTGGAGTCTGTGTGTAATGATCTACCAGCTGTGGGTCAAGTAGAGCCGAATGAGGAGTAGAGAAGAGACGTTTGTTTGAGGTGGATTGAGAAACTGGAGTTCTCAAGGTGTTGGAATGGGAATGGTATGGTTTGGAGACAACAGGTGTGGATTGGAGCAGTGGAGTGGTTGGAAGAAAACTAGGTCCTGGATTCTGAGTAGGTCTTGGAGTGTGAGGAGGAGGGAGAGGTTCTGGGGTCTGAGAGAGGATGGCAGATCTTGCAGTCTGAGAGGAAATAGTAGGTCCGGGAGTGCGATAGAGCAGAGGTCCTTGGGTGTGAGAGATGAGACTCTCATCAGCCGTTGATTTCATCCGAGAGGAGGAGGAGTATGAGGAAGCAGTGGGTGTAAATAGTTGGTAGTGGTCACTACTGGTCGCGAGAGAAAGTTTGGACCACTTCGTTGTCGTGTGTGACAGAGATGGTGTCCAGTTTGAAGTGTTTCTGATTTCTTCTCTCAGTTTTGCCAGCTCTGCCTTCATTGCTTCGATATCAGACCTGAAACATAGCACAAATTTCATTCTCTTGTTTTGTGATCACACGCTTCAGAGTATATACCAAAAAAATCAAAAGGTACTAACATTGTGATTGAAGAAGGAGGAGGAGAGAAACGTCGATGATTGATTGAAGTCTGAAAATGGCCACTCTGATGAGAAGATATACCACTATCACCACATGGAGCTATGGAATAGAGGATAAGATACAATGTTAAAAGGAACATTATAAAATATAGCAGTGGAATAAAGATTGCATGGTTTGTTCTATATAACATTTCTAAATGTAACCCTCATTATTCATTCCTCTTACAGGAAACAGGTGGAGGAGAGAATTCAATGACAGGTAGAGTTATTCTGGTCTCTTCTGAACCCAATGGCGAGTCAACTCTTTCTTCTCCTCTTCCTCCTTCTCTGCCACCACAATGTTGCATGTTACCATTAACCTCTTGCTCCTCCTCCTCCTTAGGATGTATGTGATGACTGGTGTCCATTATCCATTGCAATACAGAAGATTTGGTTTCACGGTTCAACCCTCCTCCTCCTCCTCCTCCTCCTCCACCACCTCTCTCCCTTCTCACTCCAGGAGAGATCACACTCAATGCTGTCCGAGTGAGTGGAGTAACTGAAGGACCATCAGAGTAAGGCTGGGGTACTCCGGAGTGTTCCCGAGTAGGCGGAGCTGATATGGTGTCCGGAGTGAAGGGATCGAGGTGGGAGAGAGATGAAGGAGGAGAAGAAGGAGGGACCGAAGAACTCGACTCAGAGGGAGGTAAGGGATAAGAAGAAGGTGACATAGTAGAGAGAGAGGGTCTTGACGGAGTGAGATAGATATCAGGAAGACAAGGAGAATCGGTTTTCTCATTCCCTTCCACTGGAGAACTAGTTGTCTTAATTATAACGGGGAGATCTCTGTCATCATCTTCTACTATTGTGAGAAATGTTCTTTTAGTAGGTGGAGTGGTAGAAACTATGATGTTAGTGGTATTGTGAATTGTAGCTTTTAGAATTGAGAGCACGTCTGCAAATTTCTTTAGCTGCACATAGAGAGAGAGAGAGAGAGAGAGAGAGAGAGAGAGAGAGAGAGAGAGAGAGA
>JAODVQ020104451.1:0-16761 GCA_025400075.2 Phenganax stokvisi
TTTAACTTTCCTAGCGTGCACGGGAGACCAAGCACCCACAAACAACGACAGAGCACGTTCGAAACTGTGCGCTCCGCCCGCGCAGGCAAAAACGGCCGTAATGAAAAAGGCTTTTACTTAGAAGACTCATGGCTACAAAACCTACAGTCAAATGCATTTTGAAGTGAGCCGTTTGAGGTGAGCGCGGTTTGCGGTAAACGTGATGCTAAAAGTCTTTAATGTAGATAGATGGCTTACGTGTAGTTACTTGGCAGCATGAGCTGAACTGCTTGACTGTTTACAATTGTTGTTCTAATGTGTACAGTAAAAACGCTACCTCGTATTGTTTGATGAATGTTTTTGCCCTAAACATAAACATATAAGGTACCGAAATATTACTTTGCCCAAAGTTTTCATTTTCACAATCTTTCAGTTGAATCCAAGTTTGCTGTACTCTCAATACCAGTAAGTTCATTTGGATCATACTTCACAAGAGATAGTTATTTAATTGGCATCTCCATGCATGCATGCATGTACAGATACAGCCTCCCTCGTAGGCATTGCCCCTTCAGATTGCCAGACAGCGCATTTTGTCTCAAAAAATACAGGGAATAGTCGGCTTTCCAGTACGTTTCACACTACGACAGTCCACATTCATACAGCGTCATTAATATTTCGGTGTGTTTTCATTAGGATCGGTGTGGTGAAACATTTGTTAGGTTTGTTTGATGAGGCTGTGCTGGTTTATAAAGCAATTCTTGTGAAACATTGTGATTCTGTCCCTGCGCTGAAAGGTAAGAAGCCAACAAAAGAACGACAGCCTCGTACTCTTAAGTATCTTTTTATGGGAACTTAATTTACCATTTTGCTAAGAACGAGATGACATTGAAATGACGACTGTCTTCTTTGAACTATTTTGTCGGTTTAAGCAGAATCATACGACTTGTTTTCCTGCTAATCTTTCTGGTTGAACAATCCCAGTCAATTTTCCTTTTGATTTGTGGTTACAAAATCATCTTTCGTCATGCGCTGAAGATTTTGAAGATTTTGAATGATTGTAGTGCACCAAATTTAAAAAAGCTGATAATAAGGAATTCTCTCCAAACTACTTATGGGATCTTTAGTAGCTCTTGTGCTGAATCAGCTATTAGAGAGCTTAAGCAAGCGACGTTTTTGACAACACGAACGGCATGAGAAATGTCTGCATCAAGCACGGTGATTGGTGGAAAACGTCGAGTTTACTTCCAGTCGACGTCGGTGTTGTCAAAAACTACTTAAACTCTCTATTCCAAAGGCAAGACGGGAGTTTCCAAATTGAAGTTTTAAGTATTCCAGAAGAAGCTAAAAAATCTCAGTCTATCATCACTTTTAAAAATATTATAAAACAAAACTCGTCCGGATCACATCAAGTTAGTCGCCATTAAAATAGCTTCTTGTAAATAGCTATAATTATGTTTTATTTATTTGTTTTTTTATTTTGTTAATACATTCATGTTCTGTTAGGGAAACTAACTACTTTAATTTGTTGTTAAGGCTAGCATCACTAAATAAATTTTGCATATATACATACATATACATCTCGTATATTAATCTGAAACTGCCAAGAATATAAACAACATATTCTGTGCGGACGTCTTCTAGGCCGCATCTGGGCCACCACTTTTGCTGGAAACCAACCTTGAAATTCGTTGCCTTGTGAGGGAATTCAACTTGGATCTTTGGCCACAAGAGTGCCGCTTCATTTTTAGGCTGACTGAGTCAACAAGGGTTGTTACTGAGTTCTTTATAAACGAAGTCGCCACAAATATTTAGCTCTAAAAGAAATTACAGAAACAGAAATTTAGATTCTGCTCGAGAAAATATATTTATTGCAAAAGAAGTTGTTCTTCTTTGCAGCGTTAGATTAGCATAAGATATTTTTATCGTTTTTCGACATTTCTTTTTCGATGATGTTGTTTAAGACATCTTGTAAAATTCCATCTTTATTTTCGTGTTCCAGGTCTTGGTGAGACATACATTTCATTGGCAAGGTCGTCTTTACTTCAAGATTTCCATGGCAAAGCTGTAGACTACATTCAAAATGCGACTGTAGTACTTGCACGGTATATATCTCCTTTTCTACAGGAAGTGTACTGTTCGTACCTTTGTTTGTGCGTGAGGCCTGGTTTTGCAATACTTCGCGTATTTCGTCTCTACGTTTCAATCATGCAGGTGGGAGAATTGACTTGTACAATTTTGTGTTTAGCAGAATGATGTAACTTATAAAACAGGAGCTTTATAATGATGCAGTCACTACACACTGTATTGAGCAATGACTGTTTGCTGATAAGATCTGACTGCTACGGTCGAATGAAATACTATTGAAATTGTACTTTCCCTACGTTCGTAACTTCTCTCTATTGCCATGCAGATGACTCGTCAAGTCGGATAATCTTGCATCTCGATGGCTAACAAAACTGTCTGGGGCAGGTTGTACGTTGCCCGTTTAGCTTGAACGGTGCATGGATAAGCTCAAAATATAAATCCTTTTAATGTATGCTCATGCATTCAGAGTGAAAATTCTTTACCTGAATATAACAATTGTGCATTCAACTATAGGTTTAGCTTATAAGATTGGATTTGAAAGGTTTACAAGATATGAGCAAGTGGTTTTAAAATATAAACCATATCAATTAATAATAAATTCCTCATATGTCCAACTGAAAGTTTTTTTATCTGAATACATGCAGTAATTGTGTGTTCAACTATAGATTTAGACGGAGAAAGTGTTTATAAATTCTGTTTATCCGCCATTTAAACTAAACGGGTTTCGTACAATCAGCTCCTGACAAAGGCTGTTGACTCGTGGGGTGTCAGTGAACCATGGCACCCCCACTTTGTTATTTTACTTTGTCTAGCTTTAGATTATATTATTAGCGAGAGTGATACTTCTGCATATTAAATAGATGGCAAGACACACTGGAGTCCATTCTTATAATTTTTCTTAGCGCTATCGAGTGTGATGGAGGTCTTTCTTGTCTGTGGAAGCTGCTGGGAGATGTGTGTTCACTTGTTTTTAAAATCCACGAGAGCAAAATTAGGTTTGTGCACATGCTGTACCTACTGTTGGCGTATGTTTTAGTAACAGACCTTCGCAGCTTCGTAAGTAATTTACCCATTTCAAATCCTATGATTTCTTTTGAGTTATGCAAGCAATATATGGTAATTCTTTTATATCATTCGAAATGGGAATGCATTCTTGGTATCGAGAGATGTTTGATTATAAAAACCTGCAACTTCACGTATTTCAAAAGAGAAAGAAAAAATAAAGGGGAGGAGGTCCATTTAATCGATGATGAAGTTGCTTTTTTGTTTTTCTAAACGAAACCAAATTAATGCATAAATTTCCAGTTTGAGCATTTCATAGTATAAATGGAATTCACACAGCAGGTCTTGAAAAACATGAAATTTTACGTTGCTGGAAATATTTTAAGAACGTGTTCCGATGACTTGAATTCCTTTGCTTTACTTTTTACCCGTAGAAAACGCAGCTCAACCGAGTTTGATGCATCAACCTAGTTTAAAATGCGTCAAACTAATTTGAAATTCATGCATAAATTTGAGTTCCGTTTTTTTGAGACCCAATATATGTATTATAGAGAAGAACTTACTATCCTGAGACATCTTGTGCATTGTGGTCTATTAAATTCGGTTCCTTTGTGTTACTCTAGTCTATTCGCTTTCATTTTACAGATGTATGTAGTAGCGCACGAGCACCAGAGCATATAAGTCGTAAAGCCTGTCGCTGCTGATCGGCAACGTTCATGATGCTCAAACTCTTTTGTCTAAGCTTTAACAATTTTCTTCTCCAATGATGAAACACCAAGAGGGTGGGCCGTTTTCCATTTCAACCGTGTTCTTAAGCTTTATAATCCATTCCTTTCAATTTGGACAATACAGGCAGTCACTACTCAGGGAAAATGCAGCGCTAGTTGCAAATTTGACTACCTATATTAGGTAATACACCATCTTTTTAGAATTGAACTGCCTGGAAATTTGAGAACGTTTCTGAAATTACAAGAGGAAGGTGTTGTTGGTAAAGCAGAATTACTGAGCCTTTCTGCAAGGTATAATAGCATTCTAGAGTACATATCCTCTCTCTTTGATCGTAATTAATGAAGGGGTGGATAAATTTATTGCCCTTTGTCTTTGTTCAGTCTCTGTATATTCGATGGGAAAATAGGGTCTTAAAACTTTACCTAAGTCAATCGAAGGAGGTATAGTCTGGAAGCTTGAGTTCTATTTTTGTGGGTACCCATGCAATTGAAAAAGATGGTGTGGAGCTTCACTGATCTATTGTTTTACTTTTTGTTCAGTTTGGGTGTAGTGTGGAAGTTGTACCAAAGTTATTGCTCTATGTTTTGATCAATTTGTGTCAAGTTGTTGTTCTACATATCTACACATTTTGTGCCGCCATTGCTTGCACATGCAATAATACGTCTTCTGATAAAACACCCCAACTTTTTGACATTTAGAAAGTCGTGAACCTTAAAATGTCTTTGAGCTCAAGTCCGATCATCAAACAATTATTTATACAATTTTTAGTTGTTTCAGCCAAGCTGCTCGTCATAATCCTTCCTGTGCAAGTCTCTGGCATGATGTAGGTTTGAGTTACTACAGAATGGCGTTATTCAGTGATCATAGTCAACGACCGAAAATGTGTGAAAGATCTATGAAGGTGAAGAGTTGTGTGATTATATTTTACATACTCCATGAACCGCAGTTAAAATGTGCCCTACTGCATCAAACAACCATAGGAATGGTTAAACAAAAGTTTGGTTCAAAGTTTATTTCAACCAAAAGTGTTTCAAAGGCCACCCATAGTTGCATTGTAGTAGCTACATCGGCGATGATCTCCGATGCATTGTCAGTGATCAATGAAAGGAAAATGGTTTTCAATGAACAATAGGTTTCATTGACCACTCATAGTGAAGTGAGTCTAGTCTTAATGGCTCTTATTTTGTAAATCTATTTAGGCTTTAAAGAAAGGTTTAAACATAGAGCCAAGCAATTACATCATCTGGAACACACTTGGAATTGTTGCTGCATCTGATGGTGAGTGGAATAAGTAATTTAAAAGAATAATAAGGCTAAGAAACATCAACTAAATCATTACATACGATGATTATGACGTACTGGCGTGAAGATTTATCCCACGCTAGTTGTATCATAATCGCACCAGATACCCCATGCGGAAACGTCATCCACGCGTACAACTCCTGCGAGTTAAACATGAATGGCGGGGGAAACGAAACATCATTCAAAGAAATATCTTCGTCAAAACAAACTTTGCCGAACTCGGAGATGCTGGTAATGAAAACGCAATTTAAATGAAGAACCATCAACACCCCTATTCGTGTTATCCGCTTCCGCGTCGCTTCGACAGATTACGCAAACCTTGTCCGTGTTAATTCGTCATATTACGCTTTACTTCATTCAAAAGTTATTGATAGAAAAATACCAAGATTATGCATGTCTTAAATATTTACATTACATGCATAAGAACTACAAAAGCGGCTTCTACATAACCAACATTACAGCTGAACAAGAATAGATACAACAGTATGATCAGTAGCTAAATTAGGTAAACTGGGTTATAATTAAATTTTAAACTTTCATGCAATGTTATTCCTTATGAAATGAAATACTTTACATCATGACTGATTGCTTTATCTTCACTCTTTTAGATATAAATAACCCAGAACTCAGCCAGCATTCATTCATCAGGTCTATTCAGTCGCAGAAAGTAGGTGAAAGTACAGTTTATATACATGCAGTGGGTTCAAAAATAAAATTACTGTTTGTACAGTAGGTGCAAAAACAGTCATGATATTAACCAGACGGATACCGTTTTGGAATATCAAGTTGAGTTACTACCCACGACTGTTTCTGAATCGATATTAAATTTCCTGAATCTTGTAGACAAAATCCGTTTTTTAATGGGGGAGGGGGCGCTTCTTTTGTACAATGTCGTATTTCGTCAACAATGTTCGATGTCCTCCGATCCATCGACGATGACCCATAAAAAGAAAATTACTTTTGACAGAAAACATTTATTAAGTAACGATGACCATCAGTAAAATCAGTGTTAATTGCTGAAAAATTGCGATACATAATAATCAAGCGTAAAGCCATTTATGCGGTTCAGCTTCTTACAAACGAGCTAGTTTTTCTATGACATTGCCAAGCTTTTTAGCCAATGAATCGGGTGCAAAAAAATTCCAGTGCTTAGAGTCTTCGCGCTAATATTTAGTGCCCTACGAAGCTTCAATTGCATGAGCGAGTTTCGCCACTTAAGCTTTTATGCTTGTTGAAATTGCTTGTGTAATTGTCAACACCCTTTGTCTTTACACTCATTTACATAAGAAAGTTTTGTCATGGGGAAAAAATTAACTCTTTCGTATTCAAATTGAAGTAGAAACATTGCAGTTTGACAGATTCTAAATCATATATGAGAAAATATAAAATGTCTAGTGCACTGTAGATGCATGAATAAACAGCTGATAGTAACTTTAATGGTTCCCCTCTCTTTGGGAGGCCCTATAGTGCAGGAAAATCTTGCCAATTAAGATATTTATGTAGCAAAAAAACCGAAAATTAGGAAAATTTGATGTTTGGATCATTGCCATATTCTTTTCCATGACGTGTGAAATTGTACGTCAATGTTGGTGAATCTTTTTTTGATTTTTAAATCTATTTCTATTTTTAATCTTTCAGAATGCGATTGCCTGGACAAACTTGGGTGTGTTGTATCTACGACATGGGAAAGCTGAC
The DNA here is from genome assembly GCA_025400075.2 of Phenganax stokvisi. Classification (NCBI taxonomy): domain Eukaryota; kingdom Metazoa; phylum Cnidaria; class Anthozoa; order Malacalcyonacea; family Clavulariidae; genus Phenganax; species Phenganax stokvisi. The sequence continues at coordinate 6,793 of JAODVQ020104451.1, forward strand.
GTAAGTCCTGACGTACAAGAATAACTATAAAACTTAGTAGTTTTTCAGAAACTTAAACAGTGTGGTACAAAATTCTCTTACAAAATAAAAGAGATCTTGTTTGAAGATACAAAAGTCCTCCCTTCATGTGTAAAATCGTTTCACTTAAAGGGACACTCCACTAAAAATACTATATAGGTATACATGAAAGAACTTACGATGTTTAGTCAATCCCCAAAGATTCAAAGGACAATTCGTTTTAGTTAAGGAGAAATCGCCCATCAAATTCGAAATAATGGTCGAAATTCACGCGCCATATTGTCTTTATCGAGCAGACGCATAAGGTCAGCGGCGTCCCAAAATGTGACGTCACTGAGTGCTTCGCGCTGTGGTGCTGTAGACAAATGCAAAAGCGTTCATGATGAGTTAGGTTTGTGTTCACGTGTCCGTCGAATCTAATCTTGTAGTTTTCGATAATTCATCGTCGAAACGTATCCAAAATAATTACACTATTTTAATAAACTTGCTTTAGATTAGTAGTAGACCTTGTGTAGAATCTAATTGATTCTTCGACTAAAATGCGATGTCTAAACCAGATCTATGTAGAACAGGCCTAAGAAACGTTGTTAGGGAGTTAAAGTGATCTTTCAACAGCCTGTGTTTTAACGTGCATTAATGTGGTAAAAAAACCCAGTGATTTTGTCGTGGTGAGAAACTTGAATACCGCCAGGAGAAATGTATCAACCATGGTGAACGGTTTGATTATCTAGTTCTTATGAGAACTGTTTATCAAACACTTAGACCTATCTTCGCTCTTCTCATGCGCCAAACCTAGTGTTAATGACCTAAAATCCTTGTCTGAGTCATTTGCATTAGGTTTGGCACATTAAAAGAGCGACATTTGACCTAGACCTTAGTAAGATTTGTGACTTTAAATCTTACAAATGTTTTAACAGTTCTTTCCTGAAGCCTGGTGTATGTGCTTAGCAAAATGTCATTCGTGGCTTTAAGTGCAAGCAGAAAACTCTAGTGTGCGGTGCATTTTTGTAAGTTTTCAGTCACTCGTGTTTGTCTTACGCGTCACGAGTGACTAAAAACTTACAAAAGTGCCCCGCATACTAGGGTTTTCTGCTTACACAAACAGCCACGAATAACATTTTGCTAAGCACTTAGCTCTAGTGTGCGCCAGGCTTGAACTAGTTAATCAAACCGTTTATCACGGTTAATGCATTTCTTCTTGCGATAGTTGACATAGCAAGCAAATCTGCTCTCGTAAAGCAAAAAACTTGGTGGTATTAAATTGAGGTCTTTCTTTTCTATTCAGATGGCGAATCGTGCGTTCAACTCTGCCCAGTGCACTGATCCATCTTACGCTCATGCTTGGATTGGTCAGGCGACTATTGCTGAAATGTTTGCACATGATGAAGCAATGGACTTGTACCGACATTCGAACGAGTTGGGAGCTCATGTACGTATTGTAACATTAGAGTGTTACAATAGTGTAAGAATAGTGTGAAAATAGTGTTAGGATAGTGTTAGCATAGTGTGACTCGGAAATATCATAAATTTCCCAGAATAACATGTGTTTAGAAACTAAAAGCCTGCTCCCTCGGTTTCGGACGTAGCTCTATGCATTACGCATTGCTCTATGCATTACGCATATTTTGAAGCCAGTATACTGCATGGTTTATCCTATAAGCTTGGTAATTGGTGACAGCCAAGCTACATATGTTTGTATAAAAATACAAGGACACGTTGCACCTCTTATTGGCATTACTATAACTCCTTGTATTTTGGTTCCTGATTCGCATAGTTAGACGTCAAGATCAATCATTCAAAGACGAGTTTAGCGCTTAGAACTACAATGGTGACAGAAATTAAAATAGATTGTGAGCAGAAGAAGTTTCGAGTGAACACAGCTACAAATGGTAGAATTTGGTGTAGTGACCTTTTGGAACCTTCACCGTAAGAGTGGGGCCTAATCTACTTACGTGTGTCGACTGTTACAGAATTGTATAGTTAAAAAGTATTCAAATATACCAGAGATCACAGAGTCTAAGTATAATGGCTTTCCTCAAAATTTGCGTTCTCAGTGTGTGTCTTTTCGTAGATTGAAGGTCTTCTTGGCTACGCTCACTGGGCTTGTGAAACTTTGCTTTCTAAGACTTCGAGTTTCCTCAAAGGACAAGCTTTTGCTGATCTTTCTCACTTACCTTGCAATCTTCGAGATATCGTTCTTCTTGCTTCTCTTGCATTAACCAAGTACACCGGTAGGTAACTATTTCTAATGTGGTATTTTTTATTTATAATCAAAATTAATAATCATTTTTTGTAAACATGTGTCCGTATTGGTCCATTTGTACCGCATGACCGTACATTAAAAACCCAACAATGCACACGTGCCTTATAGCCACTTATAGCTGTGCATGTTTCTTTTTCAAAACAAATATGGCGGAAAAATTTCCCGATTTGATTTCCGAGAAAATCGAAAAATTATTCATAAAGCCACGCCCGCAAACACCAAAGATTCTACCTATTAAGGAGTCTAAGAATTAAAAGTAAAGTTTTTGTCGTTTTTTTGTTTTTGGCAAGTATGAGGTGGGAAATAATGGTCATACTGAACATTTTAAAACCTTCATCGAAGGCTTGAGGCATACATCTTCAAGTTTTTTCTGTCGATTTTATGACGGATTGATTGTTTTAATGTCAATTTTTTAATTCTCTGTGTTTTAAATAAAAAGTTAGCCATTGTGAATTGACCTTTTAATTGTTATTCTGGTCATATTTTTATTGTTGTATCAATATGTTTCTTGCCAATAAGCATTTACTCGAAATGAATATTAAAACGCTTGAAGCACTCTTGGAGGGCATTAGAGAGCTTAAGCAAGCGGCGTTTTTGACAACACGGACGTTCACCGGAAGTAAAGTTGATGTTTTCCAGCAATCACCGTGCTTGACCCAGTCCTTTGGCGTTTCTCGTGCTGTTCATGTTGTCAAAAACGTCGGGATTCACACACACACTCGTTCGAATCCCGACAATGCATTCCAAGAGTGCTGTAATCTTTTGCTAGCATTCCTTCTAGTGCATTTTAATAAATCGTTTGCATCCAAAATCTTGTGAAACTATTCTTTAAATATTTAAACTTGGTTTTAGTATCCTCTATAGTTGAACCTTTCTAATAGGGACACCTCTCCAATGCAAACACCTCTAGAATTACAGATACCACTTTAAAATGTGCACTGCTTTAGTGTGAACATCTCTCGAAAATACAGACACCTCTCTAATACGGAAACTTTTCTAATGCAGACTTTTTTCTAATACAGACACTAAGTATTTTGAAAGTACGATCACTTAGTATTTATAGACTCCGAGAAAACTATATATTTGTATGAATTTCCAGATCAAGTCCAGGATAATGCTTGTGCATTCAATATGCATGGCATTTTGCTGGAACATCAAGCTCTTTACACTCAGGCAGTGAATGCTTATAGTCGGTAAGTTTTGCAACTCCTGTTTTTCATTCACGAATCTTTGATAATGAATTTCTTTAGTTTTCTATATTCATGAATTATTGACGATAAATTTCGTTTGTTTTTGATTCATGAATTATTGATGGTAAATTTTTTTTTGTGTATGTAATTTATATGCATGGACTGTTGATAAGTTTTAGAATTCGTGTGCGCGCAGCGAGTTTTCCTGAAAGCCTAGTTCTCATATGCGGCCGATGATTTACACCAACTATACAAGAATTTCGTTTCTTGCGTCCAGATCAGTGATAGTAACCGACAATATTTGAGAGATTTCTCATATCGTCGACGTTGCAAAGCTTTCGTCACCGATTTCGGCGGCTTTAGATCTAAGTTTACCACATTTTTCGTGACCACAATTTTCACAAAGTTTTGCAGAAACTTTTTAAGTAACGTTTGGCAGCCCAAGGTCATGTAAATTACAGGCAACTGAATTTCTTTATAAGAAAATTGCAATGATAATTATCATAGTATTAAGACATGTTGTTTTTATTTAGTTCTTTACAGCTGTTGGAAAGTGCTGAAAACTCGGATAACATATATTGCAACATCGTAAGAGCGAATTATGCCAGAATTTTGTGGTAAATATGCTTCGTGAAAATAAATAGTAATCCACAGCTATAATAGACGTAGTTAGTTTGGAAACTTCATTAGAGTTAGATAAAGTTCATTTTTTATGTTATTGGTTAGGTGTATGCAAAAATATGGGCATTACCTCGTCACGTGTCCACTTTGTTTTGCTCTGAATAACCATTTGCAATGTTTTGCTTGAATTTCGTATCGATGGTATGAACACAATTGTTGATTAACACCAATGTTGTGCGTGGAATTTGCTAGAAAGCAATACAGTACACGCCCATGTTGATAATTACGAAGTTGAAAGGGTTAGAACCGGGTTGGGTGTCGGGATGAGATCAGTGGAAAACTTTTGGGATTAGTGACATGCGGTCTCTACCATATTGTGGCATAAACGCAACCTAATATGGAAAATGAATACTGCGGTGTTTCCAAACCAAAGAAGTCTATCAACGATGACTAATCTATGCTTTAGGATTGCATGTTTCCAAAAAAATTAATCGGTTGAGTAAGATATGTTGTACATTCAAGTAATCTCTGGCGTATAAGGGTAAACTTGTGTAGTTGATAGTTTATCCGAATCGATTAACCTCGCCAAGACAAGCCAAGGCAGGAATTGAACCTATAACTTAACTGTAGGGTATCTACAATCCTGGACAAAAATCATGGTACACCAGAGGCATGAACCCATGAATTGAACACCCTCCTAAATTTTAGATCTATAACCCCCCCCCCGTCCCCCATTCAATGTTGGAAATGATTTCCCTAACTATTCTGCTTCAACACAACATTGACCGGGATAAAGGGGGTTCTGAAAATTGCACTTTGATTACAGTGAGAGCATATACTTGTCTGATGTTATGAGAAAAAAGGAAAATTTTGATCATATCTGCGAAGTGTGCCAAGGGTTTTTGTCCAGGATTTTAATTCACACTGCTTCGTAATTCATAAAAGTTGATAGTTTTAAAGTCTCCGGAAATGACGTGTAATTGACGATTCTCAAGACAAAACCTACTGTGCAATTCTGTAGTAACTCTCTTGAAATCAGTTGAAATATACCAGAAGACGAAAAGAGGGGAAAAGTGAAGATAAAGGCTTTGTCAGTTGTGTAAACCTTAAGTTTTGTTTATTTTATCTTTCAGCTCCCTTGGAAAATATTCTGAAGCTGTCGAAATGTATCAAAAAATCAATCCATTAAATCATTTCTATCATATCATTGGTCTTGCATTCGCTTTTCTTATGTTGGGCAATGTAAAGCAAAGTTACCAAGGTACACTATTAATCATTATGAAATAGGTCGTTGCAGCTTTGGGTAGAAACCTTCAGGGACCCGTTGTTCGAAGCTGGATAAGCGTTAACTCTAGGTTAAAATTTAACCAGATGTTTGGTTTGTGTATTTTTCTTTGTCCATTTGTTTCAAAACTTTGTAAATAAAAGTTTCTGTTTACGTAGAAGAGCTTTGCGGGAAAATATTATCAAGTTAGTAAACAAGCAGTAAGGAATTTTTCTTCAAACTTTACGTTAACCCAGGATCAAGCTAACCAGCTATTGAGTGACTGGCCCCAGTTGGTTACATTGTGCTTTAGTAGGAGAAGCAGATAAAGTCTCTTTTTTCAGAAATTTCAAGAGAGAAGAGTTAATATATATAGGAAACGTTCACTGACCAAAAAAGCTTTTATTGACAAGCTTTCGGCCACTATACTGAGGTCTTCAACAGGTCAAAATTTATGAAAATAGCAAGCTTATATACTAAAAGAATTAATTAAAAGTGATTATGCTAATTGTATGCGGATAAAAACTATATTACAGCTAAAAAATATGGGGTGATTAGCGTGGACAGTGTTTTTTTGTTAAAGTAATGTATTGTTTCGGCAGTGGCTACTTCGAGTTATTGTCCGCATCCTTAGTTATTGCCGTATGCCATGATTCTATAATGTTTTCCTCAATCCATAGTTTCCTCTATCAATTATTTCCCCTCCATCAAAGTCAATTCCATGCCCATTCTCCCATGCATGTGATGCTATGTTGGACCCATTCGCGTAAGTTTTCAAGTTTCTCATGCTCTTTTTTCCGTGTACCATATGCTCTTCCATAGTGCCGTAGTGGCCAAAAGCTTGTCAATAAAAACTTTTTTGGTCAGTGAACGTTTCCTATATATTATCATGCATGTCTTTACCTGACCGTGCTTCATTTATTTTCACAAAAGAAGAGTTACTTACTAACTTCTATGATGAAGAGTATAGCCTGGACATAATTTTCTAGTAGATCAGACACAACACGTATCTAATATAACAGTTCTTTCAATGCGCTGGATAGCGATATCACTTCTAAACTATTGGGGCCGGTTGATCAAAAGGTGAACAGTGATTTTTGTAACGTTTGTAACAGTTTTAATTGGTCGTTATAACATAAAATCACGACCGATATCGATAAACTAAAATCTCTAATATTTATATCATTGAACGAAATGGAATTTTCTGGATTTTTTTCCGATTTTATGAACGTTGAAAAATTCACTATTCAATGAATAGCGCTGTCCAGCTTTCGAATAAACGGCCCTTGATGTTTTTTTGAAGAAATAGTCTTCTTGTAGTATACTAATGGAGTGTTAGGACAACCTGTAGTATGTTGTAAGGTCAAACTGAAGAGATTTTACTCACATGTGAAGGATATGGAATGTGAGACCAGCATATGGTACATTAAACATGCGGGCATTAAAATCATCGATCGCACTAACCACTATGGGAAGCCAAATTTAAATGTCACATTTTAGATGAGCTGATCATGCACTTCAAGCGTATCGTATAGCGTACCGTAGTGCATTTCTTTTTTCTAATGTTATTAGTTATGCTTCTGGCGCTTACCAAACAAAGAGTTATGCTAAGTTGCGCTACGGTAGCTACGGGAAAAGTGGAAAACAGGCTTTATAGGCTCGAATGCAAATTTCGAACGTGTATTTTGAGTTGAATTTTAGAAATAATTTTTCTCTTTTTCTAGCTTACGAACAAGCCTTTGAACTGGCAACCAACGACGGGCAGAAATCTCATGTTTGCGCTGCCATGGGAATGCTGGGATACGTTTGTGGTGACGTGGAAAAATGCCAACAAGCATTACATGAAAGGTGTAGTTCTTAAGTCGAAATTTGTTCATATTAGGGAGTTTAAGCTTCGCGTTCAAAAGCTACGGCAAACGGCAGAGACGTTTTTCTTGGCAGACTGTTTTCGCCTCTCTTCTTTTTGGATTTTCCATTTTGTGTCAATCAGTTTTATTTTAACATCCTGTGCAAACACAACTAATTATCTTTGCCTTACTCACAGGCGTAGAGTTTTGGTTTTTTCTTGGGGGACGAAAACTTCAAACACGTATTCGCTTGTTGTAATTGCGAGAATTGATTTTAAGTATAGTATTAAATAGATCAGTGTACTACTATACTGGCTACACTTCGTTTTAGCGTGTACGAAAAGCAACATCGCCGGAACATAACAATAACGAAGGAGTTGGAATCATGGAAATAAATTAGTTTTGCTTATCGAATGTTGATGCTGCGGTTGTAAAAAGCTTTTTGTTTTATGTAACTAAACATTTTGTACCTGGAATCAACCATTGACGATGTGGTTAGCTACAACGGTAACTGGACTGACAAGTTCTGTAAGAATTCTACAGGGGCTAAGCCCCCACTGTACAATTTCTCGGAAGCTCAAGCCTTAAAGCCCCCTCCCCCCCCATACTCTACGCCTATGGCCTTACTGTCTTTATAATGGCATTTTTTTCCGCCTGGCGTCTGACGTTAGCCATTGAACGCGAAGCTTAAGCTCTCTAATTAGAAGCAATTACGGCTCTATGCATGGTAAGGCCTTGTCAAACGTCGATCTTCTCAAGCCTCGAACCTAATGCAAATGACCAAAAGTCTTTGTCTGAACATTTTGCATTAGGTTCGGCGCAATAAAAGAGCGACGTTTGAGTTAGGTCTAGCCAGAGCTTTACTCGTGAGAGTGGCAGTAATGTATCTTACATAATCAAAGAAAGCACTACATTGCAGCGCTGGAAAGTTAGTAAATGAATTGTTACATTCATTTTACTAAACCTGCAAACCAGAGCAGTGATAAATAAGTGATGAAAGCGTTGGACTAGCTAGAATAAAGTGATGAAACAATGGGTTGTAAATTGTAATCGTGTTACTAAACTAGCGTAATTATAATGCGGGATGTAGATATTAGGCTGCAGTTTTAAAATATTGAGTGGTGAATTGTAGCATATTTTAAATGTCATTCATTCTAGTAGACCAGAGGAGTGATAGGAAAATGTGAGGTGAAAAGATGATATTAGACTATGCTTTAGAAACGTTGGGTCGTGAATTGTAATATAACATTGTTTGTACACTCTAGTAAAATGAATAATAGCTTAAGTTATGCATGGATGGATTTACTGGGGTGTGTGGGGGGTGCACACCCTCTCAAGCCTTGACTTAAGGGAATTCAAATTTCCTCACCAAATTGTGATTACAGAAGGAAATTCACAAAATATATCTTTAAAGTGTAGTAATAGAATATAAGCAGACTGCAGCCTATCAATAGTACGACTAATAACTAGTGCGACAGTCCAACACGGAAAACCTACAAAGAAGCTACCGTTGCCTGATGACACCTACTCCAAACTAGAGCACCCCTCCCCCCTACAAAATCATGCTGGATCCATCACTGAAGTTATGTTCATTTCACTGGACCAGAGTAGCGATAATGGGTGACGAGGACACTGGACTGAAATCTGACATGACTTTTTCTGTTCTAACTGATGTTATTCGTGTTTTAGTTTTGAACTGAGACCAGCAAGTAAACAAGGTTTGCTTGCTCTCAGTGCTCTTGGATTCATTACTTCAGACACTACCTTAGCTACTGCTGCACTTGTTGAGTTGATTAAAGTGGGTCAGAAAGGCGAGTCTGTAATATTCTGTCTAAATAAAGTGTCTTCTTCATAAAATTTAACTGCTTTACGTCAATTTAGGTGACGAAAATTTGGTTGCTAAAGCGAGTTATCTCTTTGCGACCTTTTACGCTTTGCAGGTAGGAAAACTTGCTTATTCATTTGTTTATTGGCTTGTTCGCTTTATTTTTGCTTACTTGCTTGCTTGTTTACTTGTTGTCATGTTTGTTCGCTTATTTTTTAATTCCTCTGTCAATTTTTAAAATAATTTGAATTATTAATATTTATTTATTTTTAGGGCAGTCCAAATGTTGGCAAGAGTTACATTTTACGAGAAATTCATAGGTTTGACTTTACTTTTTTTCTATTAGTTGTTTCAAAGGCTGGGCAGAAGCTAGGTTAAATTCTTTGTTCTGAAACGTATAGATATTCTTCCGAAAATCTTGTTTGGTTCGAGGGAATTCTTAATTTTCATGGTTTGGTAAAACACTGACATGCATGAATCACGAGGAGTGTTCCACGCATGCACTTATCATTTCATAATCTCCATGTGATCTAAATTCATGGAAAAATGACTGGGACTAGTCTAATCTAGTTGTCAAGTGCCATTTGTGGTTTCAAAATAGCTGGTATCTCACGAAGTACACTGTATTTTGTTCCAAAATTGACAGTAGACTTGTCTCTCTCACCACCAAACATAATCACGAAGTTTCGATTAGTTTCATGAAAGGGAAAGAAAGAGAGAAGTGACTAAACACAGCAAAATGGATTTCTACTTTCTTGAACATTGCAGTCATTTTGCTCGTGGTCAGATCACCTGGCTCTTATAAGGGGAGTGAATACATGAGCCTAGTAGCATGGTTAACCGGGATGGATTTTGTCGCGAAAGTTTCCCAGGCATTGTAAGGGCCTAAGATTCTTGTAATTTTGCATGGTGAAACAACAATATCAGTATTCGTTTGAGGT
>JAODVQ020104556.1:0-16750 GCA_025400075.2 Phenganax stokvisi
CAAAAATACCGATACCGATATTTTTATTTTAGTGCCGATACGCCGATACCGATACACCGATATGGATATCGGTGCATCACTTGATGTTTTGTCAAGCAGTCTGTTATTCATTTCATTTACTCCATTGCTGTGTCTCTTTCAGGTGTCAGATACAATGCAGAGAAGAAAAAAGTTGGAAATTACTATACAACACCTATCTACAGATTCAGAATGAAATGTCATCTTTGTGACAACTATATGGAGATTGAGACAGATCCCAAGGTATTGGAATTTATGTCAAATTCACAAATATGTACTGTACGTATTGCTATAGACAGCTAATACATCACAGTATACTATAGTTAGTGTGATCCATGTTTATTTCATTTATCAAAATTTTGTTTCACTTTGAAACAACAATGAGAGAAATCAGTAATGCTGTTGATTGATCACAAAGTACTGTTTATTAACCAGAACTGTGATTACACAATTGTTTCTGGTGCAAGAAGAAAAGAAGAACGATGGGACCCAGTTGCCGCAGAGAACGTTATTGCGACAGGTAACTGTTATGATTAAATTTTGTTACTTCTCCTTAAAAAATTTGACAGTGAGTTGGGAAATTACATTGCCTGATGTTGGCATATGTTTCAGTATAGTTTTGCTCACTTTACTCTATACCTGTATGAACAGGAAAACAAAAACAGGGAATGCTTGGGTAGAAAAGCTACAGTATTATGTGTTTTGCCTCAGATCATGCTGACAAACAAAAGTTGATTGATGATGCAATGTTCAAACTGGAGCATGGCGAGAAAGACAAACAGAAATCAAAAGCTGCAATACCTGGATTGGTTCAAATTAAGGTTCTTGAGCAATATTATAACATATAAATCATCCTTATTATGAGCTCTGATTCATCTACTCAGACAGATCTCGTTCTTTACATAAGGATATGCAAACTCAGTGGAAAGATGATTTTGCTCTCAACCAAATGCTTCGAAAAAAATTTCGACAAGAAAAGAAAGTGATTCAGCAAAAAGAAGAAAAAGATCAGGAAATAAAAAATAAAGGAGCATTGGACCTGGATCTCGTCAATGAAAATCCTGTTGATATTACCCTTGCGAAAAAAATCAGATTTAGTTCAGAAGGTTGGAGCTCTATATTTTTAATTAGACGGTACTCGTTTTGAGAGAATTCAACTGTGGTCCTTTCCATAGCTTTGCCACTGGCAGTAGTAAACCTGCTGATGAATTGTCCCAAATGAAGTCTGTGTTTGTATAGGGTCTGAGGGAGATCAACGTAAAAGACGTCTTCAAATTAAATCCAGGCCAATGTTTTCGGCTAAGAACAGTCAGCGCAACAGTTTGCTTGAGAAGAGACAGAGAATGATGTTAGGGAATACTATTCCAGGTTTTAGCAGGACCAGTGAAGATTTTGGTGTAAAATTAAAGAAGGATTCAACAAAGAAAGACTGCAGTACAATACAAGAAAAGTCTGATAAAGCTGATAATAAAAATGTACCAGAGTTGTGCGAGTTGAGAACAGATGCATATATTGAAGACAGGGTTAGCAAATGCATGAGTACACAAAACCAAGAGGAAATGAACAATTCTTCAAATATTAACGATCAGTTAACGAGAACAAATATATCTTTAGTTTCTAATATGTATAGTGATACCGACAGTGATACTTCCAAATAGTAGTTTGCGTAATTTATAATTCTAACCATATTTATTAGCCGCAGTAGTGGGTTTATGAAAATATTTCTTTGATATTTTCATTTAACACTGCACATACTGTTTGTAATATAGTATACATTGAATAAGCCGCCAAGCATTGAAAAGTCCTGGCTCTTCGAGACTGCATACCCCCGTCAGTCGCATTTGGGTGCCACAGCCTGCATGGCCCACCCTAAATTTGGGTCTTGTTGTAGGAACAGGAAAGTTTCGTTCAGAAGAAAGGAGCCTCTTTTGAACTTTGTATAATATGGGTTTTGGAACTCAACTAGTATTTGCTTTAATCGCAGCAGTAATAGCTCTATACTATAGTGGTCGTTCCAAAATACTTATCAACAATATTGACAAAGCAATATTTGGTTCACGTGGCTGTGTTTCTGCGCCTACTATTGCAGAACTAACTTTACAATACTTCAAAGTACGAGGAAGAGGCGAGAGTATTCGCATGATTTTACAAGATAATAGTATTCCATATTCTGAAGTGAACTTTAATAGTAGTGAATGGGTTGAAATTAAGAAGAGGGGAATTGAGTCAGGAACCTTCACTTTTGGGCAAGGTAAATATGGAATGGAAGTAATAGGGACTGTGAGAAATGTCTTCCAAAGTCTGCAGAAGGTAGCAAGTGGGCGATATCGCTATGTTGCAAGATCCTAATATGTGACCTGCAACATGAGTATATCTTCAGGAAGTTTGGTTTAGCCAGACTATAATCGTTGCAATGACTCGTAGTCAAAATATATATTGCTTTACGATAGTCTATAAATCTTTTTAGTCCCAGCAATCACAACCAAATCAGGTTTCAGTCTTGTCCAAAGCTTGGGTATGTATTCACTGCAAATTAGTGCACATTTGGCATTGCACAAGCACTCTGACATTGTTTGCCTGATACTGTTAGTCTGACTCTGTTGAAATGTGCAATGTACAAAATATTAGTTATATTATAAGATGTCATCATCTTTTGTCAGCCATTGTTCACTACATCGGTCGATCACTGGGTATTGATTGCGAATGTGATGACTACCACTTGTGTGAAGTTATTGCATTAGGATCAGGTATTGTGAACTTTTCAGGAAATGTTTGAAAACTTATGCGGCATGATTATGAAACTGTAATTTAGTTTCCCCAGTTTTTCAAGTTTCAGATAATTGTTTTGTTTTTCTGTCCTGCAGAAGATCTTCGTATGAAACTGAACCGAGTGTTTTATGATCCCAGCATCTCAGTGGCTTCACGAAATTCCTATGTCAATGATGTTTTACCAGTCTGGCTGAGTCACTTTGAAAAACTTGTTCCACAAATTGATGGGGAAAGTAAAGGTTCATATTTTATTGGAGGTCGTCTAACCTGGATTGACTACATAATATTTGAACTTCTTGAATCAAATATAGAGTTTGTTAAAGCTACAAAGCCATTTTTACCTGGCCCTGACACAAAAGAGGATGTTTTGCAAGATTTTCCAAAACTAAAGTATTTTTATGAAACCTTTTCTCAACGTCCCAAACTTCAGAAATATTTATTATCACTAGAACGTCTGCCTTTCAAACTGGCTTATCCTCTTCAAACAGTGGTGGAAACTAAAGCCTCCTGATTATAGACTATATTATGTGATCATCATGATCCTCATTAGAAGAAGACTGGAGAAGTGGACTTGACCGTCAAACTAATTCCCACTAGGGTGATTGATCATTAATTATGAATAACTTGTAGTCTACTTTGTCCTGCACATGGTAACCTTTTTCCTTGTACACATAAGTATTATTCATAGAACTTTCAAAATTCGTAGAGACATGCTTTGCACGTGCCTTTTTCGTGCATTTCACGAGTATTGTTGAAGACATAACTTATTCTCAATGCTCAAACTAGTCTAATTATTTCTTCAACAATGGAATTACTGCAGTAGTAGAGGTTTACTTTTCCCACTTTTTGCGAAGGAGAGCAATATCGCAACTGTGATGAGCGATAAATGGATACATGTTGTCATGTCCGTAGTTGGTACTTTCCATAAGACTAAAGTTCATATGCAAATTTTATAAACCATGGTGAAGAGCATTTGCCGGCATTTGACAACTACATCGACACAAAATGTTTCAGTTTTGACGAAGTAGGTGGGCAGGTGACTTTGGAGCCAATTTAATCGTTAGTGGTTACACTTTGAAGAAATATTGAGAAGATAGTGACATCTGCAAATCGTTGGAGCATTTTCTGATTTCTCATGGATTTATGATCCAGTTAGTTGTACTTTACTGTTTAGTCCTAAGAGTTCAGCCAATTCAAAGTTACTTTCTCACCGTGATAGAAAAGACGTTTACCAGCCGATTTTGTGTATCTGACTGTCTGTTTTCAGTTCCAGTGATGAAATTTAGTAGAACCGCAATTGCAATCTCAAGAATTGTTGTAAATGGTTTATAAACAAATAGTGCAATATGAGTGGTGAGCCTGGAACTATTGATCTAGTTATCATAGCTAGTGTTGTGGGTTTGGTTGTAATAACTGCAGCTATCTACGTCATCTCACGATGTTTTTGCCGTCGATCGAGTAACGAAGACAGAATGTACGACGATGTCGGAAGTTTAGAACGGTTACATCGTTCAGTATTTGTTACGCTCTGTGATAATAGTGGTTTCATTTCATTGCCTCGATAACGCAAAGAAAGAGATTTTAGTTTTTTAAACATGGATCAACAATAATGAATGTCAACAGAAAATGGTTGTCTTTCTCCAATATATTTTGTGGTTCAACTGATAATTCCTACCGTGCTAGTGTACAAAGTGTAATATGCAATAAATAAAGTCACTCTCAAAACTATATCGAAATATCTACTTGTTCTAGTTCTCTTTGGTACAGGTGATTGTTATAGTCAGGTAAAAGTCATCTATATTTAGCACTGACATGGTGTTGAGTCTGCTGAGTACAGGACTCCAGGAGCAGACTCGTGCCCATATTTGTCTTGACCTCAAGTCTCAGCCTCAGCACCATGTGCTCAACACGTATCGTTTAGGGACGACGGGTGTTTGCCAACCTCGTTCCCAGGGTCTTTCGCGGAGGTGAACCCTGGGAACGAGGTTGGGTGTTTGCAGGCATACATTTAAAAATATTTTCCATGGTGTATTGTGGGAATGGTCAAAGCGGAGGAAATTTCACTTCAGCGGCCTTTGTGCTTCGTGAACAACAGGGAGATTTAGGACTGGGTACGGGTCGGTGTAATGTGCCGCTCTGGAATTAATTATTCTTCTGTGCCCACACTTAGGTTACACTTCTTCCATCTCTCAAAATTTGCGACCTTGATACAATTGCTATTACGGCGACCTGCATGGGCTATTAAGTGCCATGATTTCTTAACGTTTTCATTATATATCAGCATCATTAACTGTTCTGACAGATGGTTAGAAAAATCTGCATTGAGTGCAGGTATTTTTATCAAACATCTGCTAATATTGAAAACAAATACTGAATATGATTCAAAGCACGAATTGCACCCTGCACAGCTCAAGCTGTAAGACTTTGGTAATGACGTCAAGGAATCTGAGCATATGAATCTGAGGTACAGTATATAAAGGGACAACAGTGCCACAGTAGTAGTGCCTTTTAGAAGTGCAACGTGTCCTCGTATTTTTATTACGATGTGAGTGGCACTACTCTCCCTCCTTGTATCGTGTCTGATGCATGGGAAATGACGTACGAGCACTTTGCCGTATCGTACGAAGTTAGTTTCGGTGGCTGTGCATTGTTAGTCTTAATTTGTTCATTTTACAAACAGAAAGCTCTGACCTTCAATACTCTTGTAAAAATCTGCATTCTCAACATGCCACGAAATCTAGTTTGATCGAGTCCTCGCTCCTAATCTAGAGCAATTTGTCCATGCGCGAGGACGCAGGTTACCATGCCAATATATATGTTTTCAATCAAGACCCAAACATGTTGAAAAAAAGACGACCATATATTGCTAGCAATTTTTTTGCACATATTGTAAAAAAACACTTGCAATTTTGATTATAAGTAAATCTCGTGAAGATATTGTTTAGGTTGAAAGAAACTTTAATTATATAATAACGTTCCGTTTCCACTCAGTTAGCCATAGTTACTTAGACGACAAAGAAACTCAAATGATGTGATATGTTCTGACGGAATATAACTTACAAAATTTCTTCTGTAAACTGTTTTTAGAAATTTTGTATAAATTGTTTGGTGCATTTTTTGTTTATTCTTAACGAACTGTTTTGAAGTTGCTATTAAGTTAATTTCGTGACAATGTTTCGTTTCTCGATAGTGCTGACGCTCGATTGTAAGGATATTTTAATAACAAGTACTTAATTTGAAATTCTATTGACAGCATGACAACATGATAATGCAATACACAACGAAGTCATGCAACAACTTTCTTTCTACTCTTCTGAGGTCTTGGAAATAAATTACGTCGTTTAATCAGTTTTACCATCATTGGAAGAGGATTTGTGGATTGGAACAATGATTTGGTAGTTCTTTACTCTCAGTAAACTGTGTATTTATAACATTGTCATCACATTCCACTACACCCACGAGTTTCAAGCAGCATTATATATTTCAATCTGA
This sequence comes from Phenganax stokvisi, assembly GCA_025400075.2. Lineage (NCBI taxonomy): Eukaryota > Metazoa > Cnidaria > Anthozoa > Malacalcyonacea > Clavulariidae > Phenganax > Phenganax stokvisi. The sequence continues at coordinate 6,280 of JAODVQ020104556.1, forward strand.
ATATTTATATCATTCGACAAGTTCAATAAAGTAGGATTGCAAAATAGAGATGCGTGTCGTGTCAATATTTTTAATATTTCTTGGATATCTTACCTGTGTTGAATGTAAAAGATGTGTTAAGAAGTCAAGTGATACTTATGGCGAATGTCCAACAAGCAGACCAAAATGTTGTGGTACGCCGCGTCATAGTTCGTGTGCTACCTCGTGCGAGCATTTCGTATGTGACACCAAGTACGACTGTGATGATTTAACATGTTGTAATGGCCAGTGCTCCAGTAGCAAAAACTGTTTACCAGTAACAACTTGGGGAGTGGTTGGCATTGCTGTCATCTGTTTGTTCGCAATACTCGCGATAATGCGAGCTTGTCAATGGTGTTATAAGCGAAAAGTCCGCACACAACAGCAAGAAGCTACCACTGATGAACTAGCGAACCAAACACCATTCGTTTTGTCGAGCTTTGACAACCAAGGTTTCCTTATGTCGCCGGCACCACCATCTTACGAAAGTGTGGTACAGAGCGAAGGATCAAGGACTGACGACCTCCCATCAATATACAATCTAAACTTACAAACTATAATAAATAGTGCTTCTAATGATGCTAACTCTAATAGCTTAGTCCATGAAGTGAATATTTCTATCAGAGGATCTACGACGTTACATAATGACTCTCCACCCTCATACAGTGAGGTCACTCGTGGTATTGATGAACCACCATCGTATAGTTCAAGTCAAAGAAGTACTGAAGGTTTTGAAGAAAGGAGTTCAAGTTGTATTGATGAACCACCACCATACAGTTTGGATCAAGACTCAGAAAATAGTACCGGGATAAATTCAAGTATAGATGAAGTTTCTGCTAGTCTTAACACTTCTAGAACAGATGTTGACAATGAGCAAACGCAATGTGATAGCTCCAACAATTGCGACGATCAATCTACAATAACTGAAATACTTCCTAACAACTCTGAGACTGCAGATGGACAAATAGACGATAGTTTAAACGAAGAAGAAGGCGTTCCAATATCTGATGATTCAACCACACAGGGCAATGACATATCTCAATTGTCTGCTACATTCCTCTAGAAAAGGTGAAACCCTGTGCATTTTGTTGACGTGAAAACTTTATATATGTTTAGTAGCTGTGCACATATTTTAATGAGATTCAGCCTCAGTTTTAGGCAGAAGAACTGAATGGTGAAACAGTGCGGTAACTGATTACATAACAGTATTTTTAGCTTCGCAATTGTTCGTATATTTATTTAAAAACTATGAGAAATTGAATTTTATAGTGAAAAAGCAAATAACATCTAGTCTTAAAAAGATTCTAGTAGTCTTGCATGGCGAAAACAACAATATCAGTATTCGTTTGAGGGTACACCATGCATATTTATTATTGCAAAGCTTTCGGTCCGTTAGCCCGGACCAACAGTGCAATATCAGTTGCAATGATGAAGGTCTGCGCTAACGGACCTAAAGCTTTTGCAATAATAAATATGCACGGTGTACCCTCAAACCAATACTGATTTTGACATCTAGTCTGTTTTCAAAGGTTGTGTAAACTGTAAAATGTAAATGGTTGCACTCTAAACGCCAGTTCACACGGGCGATTTTCGATGCGATTTTTCTCGTGTTGAACGATGTGATAGAGTGAATAACTGGCGAGATACTTGGTCCAACAATTTTGCTAACGCACTCACCAGTCAACGTACTCGATCACATACACTAAAAGGAGAAAAATCGCACGTGACTGGTATGACTTCATCTTATAGCCATAAACGCTGAAGGAGCGTTGGTTGAACGTATCACTCGCTTGTTAATATATAGCAGTGCTAAACGAATTTTATAGCAATAACAATATTCACTGGAATATAAAAAATAGAGTAGTTACATTAAGAATTAAACAATATAATGAGTATACAATATGGAGTATAATACCTATATGGACTATAAAATACTACTCTACTCCCACTATGACACCAACTGGCTTCTTTCAAATTCGCGTTTTTCATGCACTTTCAGTTCGATGTTTTAGCGAGAAACTGCAATACACCCAAGGCAGCATTCAATTTGGAGTACTTCAACTGTACTCGACGATTCTTCGCGAGCCTAAGATCACTAACTACTAGAATGAGATCATTCTTACTTATATTGCAGCTACCAACACTATGTCCCCAGCATGGGTCAATAAGCCAGCCTATCATAACGTTATATCGTTAGATATCATGCATCATTCTCATCATTTTCGGTTCAACACATGAGTCATAAAAGTTGCTCTCGAATTAGTTTTAGGTGTAAATTTATCATTACTAAGTCAAATTTGTCTTTTTCGTGAGTTTCGTATGAGGTGGCAACTTTGTCAATCAACTGTTTCCCCCACTTTGTACAAACAACTCTTTTAGAGCGGTTAAAATAAAAAGATGTTAAACGTAAGAATTATGTTTGTTGCTATGTGTAACCAAGGCAAGTTATTCTTCAGAGCACTTGAAGACAGGAACTGATACAATAATGATATCTGCCTTCCATCCTTATTTTCAACAAACCTGAATTCCATCGGGTAACTTTTTCATTATCGAGTATCTGTCGAAGAACGATAATCATTGTTGGTGAAGATGATGCTGCTACTCGTGTTCGCGTGTGTTCTCACTCCTTTTTCAACGTTGGCTGAAGTTTGTAGCAGCGATCCACTGAACGAAAAAATCATCTTCACTTGTCGTGAGCGATGTTGTGGTGCCTCACGACAATGTCTACCTTCATGCTTAAATGTGACGTGTGAGGTATCAGATGATTGTGATGGTATGAGTTGTTGTAATGGTAGATGTCAAGAATCCTCACGCTGTACAAGCGAGAAAACACCTGTAACTGTATGGTTATTTGCTTGGCTGGCCTGTGTTATACTAGTTGTTGCTGTATTGCTGGGACTATGCTGGTGTCTTAAGAAAAAGACTGCCTCGTTGGATATGGATTCATCAATTGACACTGAATTATCAGATGCGTTTTTGGACAAAGGTAGCCGTGCTGTCAGTTTAACAACAATCGTTACATGGACCTCAAAAGATAGTGTTCTTGCTTAGAAAGTGCTCAAGAACTATCCTGGGTATTGATGAGTTCATGAACCACAAACAGTACCTCTCGGTAGTACCTCTCGATCAAGTGTGTATTGAATATCGTTGGGATTATGAAACAAAGACAAGTCGGACGACAGTTTTCTTTCCTAATTTTGATGAAGCATTTGCTTGACTTTAAAATAACACTTAAAATACGAAATCTAGTTTTTGCTCGATGAATAATTTACTTCAAACCATAGCGAGAGAAAAGAAAGATCTGATCACGGAAGTTAAAATAAAGAATGTATTCATAATTGAACTGATTGGTGCTGCGTTACGTGCCGGTACAACTACAGTTGCCATGAAATGAAGCCTACACTTTTGTTCAGCAAACAAAAGTGATTTGCAAGACTGTAAATGGCATAGCTCTTTTTGGTGTGATAATACTGGCATTCAACACGCTACCATTGATTACAATAGTTGTTCGTTCCAGAGATCGCAATGTTTTCTAGTAGTTGCAGCAGCTCATCGTGGGTTATTCTCGTTCCAAAGCGCTTTTGTTAGCCTCACTATCACCTTACGCTGGCTCCAGCGTGGGCAGCATGCAGTTGTGACTAGTCCGAATGAGTTCTAGGGACGAGGCTGGTGTCTTCATGACTAGTCTAGTCAGAATTAGCAAATCAGAGCGCCTGAGTAGCCAAAGTAAAGTCATGCGTACACGCATCAAACAATGTGACAATTGTATTAAACATGACTAATTAAAACAATTATGCTTGACTTATTGTACATTTTTTAACATTCTCGTTAACAATGACAGTCAAACAATTACGAGAAGCCTCTTCCATTTGGCATTTTGCACTGGTATAGCTGCGCATTAACACATTTTAAATAAATATTTGAACTTCAAAGTTTGTCACCAGTCCTTTATAAATAGTAGCTTTTTAAATAATTCAACTCTAAAAATTTGTTCTAACAAGTAGTTTCAATGGGAATAATTCATTCTTTAACATCTTTCTCCTCTGGATTGCATTCTTTCTCCTCCTCGTCAGCTGTTAGCTTGGCAACGGCTGCTTCGTTGACACTTGCTTTCGGCACTTTCGATGTAAATATATCAAAGGACTCTAGTGGTTGGAAGTGCATACCCGGAGAACTAGTGCCTTTCTCAGCTTTCACAGTCGCTAGTTTCGCAGAAGACTCAGAAGATGTCAGTGTCGGTGAAGTTGGAACACTGACTGGTTGCGGGATTGGCGGGGAAGAAAATGGTGAAAAAGGAAAGTAAGGCTGGCTAGGAAGGTGGTGGTTTTGGTAAGCCATGTTTTCGCTGGCATCGCCATAGTTTCGATAGCCTAGGTGGGGAATCCCATACATGTTGCCGTTGAAGTATGGTGATGGGTATGTTTGACGGTTTCCTTGGATTTGCAGTAGTGCTTGCATGCTATTGTTGTAAGGACGTGGTATCTTACGATCCTGTAAGGCTGTTGTATAGTAAGCTGCATGTTGCCAGGGATTGTAAGATGATTCACTTGCAGCTTTCAGATTGTACAACTCTTTTTTGTCTGGCTTGTGCACGCCGTTACTTTCAACTTCCTTGCTTACTCGTGGTTTACCGAGCATAGCCGAGTGCGAGCCAAGATTGATGAACGTGGGCGCATGGTTTACGGGAAAGGGTGTGACAAGAGACATTGGAACATTCTTAGCTCCTGTGGGATTTTTGAAATATGTGTAAGGTTGAGTGGTTGGTAGGCGTGGGTAAGGAACATATCCCGGTATACCAGGAATTTGATTTTGTTGGAGGACTGGTTTGGCACAATTTGGAGGGGAGAGCACCACGGCTTGAGGAATAGGTTTATTCATTGGTACAGGCCTATTTCTTTTCACTTCCACTATAGTGAAAAACAAAGAAAGATTATTACATTATAATGACGTGGAAACTTGAAGTTCAACTTTCAAGCACTCTAGTCCTCGCTTTATTGTTACGATCCACTGTTACGATCGCTAACAGGGTCGCAAAGGATTTTGGTAAACTCCACAGCACCCGACTGAGCTCTACAGTCCTCATGCCGCCATGTTGTGTTTATCTTCAAACGGTTTATTTTATTCAAACAAGTAGTACATGGTACATGTACCATGTAGTATACGCACCCAAAAGATCTGGCCGTCCTTGTATGAAATACTCGTGTTCAAATATGAGCGGGACTTTACCACAGTTTTCTTTCACACGACGAAACCCGTACAAGTTGAGTTGTCGAATAAAACTCGCAATATTCTTGGTTTTGAAGGGCTGCTTTTCACCGCAATCGAGAACTGTATCGGTGAACTTCTCACGGTCTTCGATAACTAGTCGCTCGCCATCAGGGCTCCAGTGTATTAAAGGCAGTTTTTCATCATTTACCATTGACCAGAGTTTGTAGAGAAATGAATTTATATTTTCCAATGGCCTCTTTTCCGATTTACGTTGTTGACGTCGGTATTTCTGCTTGAACAAATATATGACTTGTTTAATATTTAGTAATAGTGTTGAGAACCAGTAGAGAGTACGCCACTTTATGGCTATTTGGTGGTTGACTTACCCTCAAATATCTCATTTTTTCAATGTTTGGTTTCGGATTTCGGCACTCCGTTAGGAAGCCTTGTCATAACATGCGTTCGTAGACACCGTGTCTGGCCATATTTTTCGTTTTTGGCTTTCTTTCGTGCAGTTATAATAATTTTAATAAAATATACTAATACCTATAAATAGTTTTCTAAGTTCTATAAATTTTGTCGCATGAGAAAGTCTTTTCCACGCAATATTGTCGTATATTTTTCAAGAAATTTTTTTTGGAAGGAGTCAAGGCGACTTATATGTTTATTAGCTAGATCCACCATTATTCACTCTATAGGAAATCAGTAAAAAAAAGGGTATTTCGTATTTCTAATATTTCTACTATCTTCTGTTCTATCTTCTCTCGAAACTGTTCTCAAGTTTCATAAAACAATGCTGAAAAACATGAAGACAGCCGGCTCGTCAGAATGCAGCTAGAATGCAGCCTGCAACATTTACTTTAGACCAATACTAAAGTCCGACAGAGTTCGGTTCAAAACGCAACTATGTCAAGCTTCATCTTCAATATAAAAGAGATCGGTACAAATTTTTTAAAAATAAAAGAAAGTTAGTAACTTTCATATTCCTGTTTTATGAATGCACATTTAATATGATCGGATTTTTCGCGGTTGTTTTCAAATTCGCGTTCAACACGTCATGCACGTACATAATTTCATTTCAATTCACTGCAAGAAAATTATTCATGAAACTCACCACTATGATTCTTTTTTCAGCCATTAGAGCTTCGCTTTAGAATGTTGGATGCAAGAAATACTTTTTTCAAGATTGATCTTCTTTAGAACTGTCTGTGGAACTGTTGAAAAATTCCAACAAGATCACGACGCTGACGACGGCAAACATGTGCTCACGTCACGTAATGCGTCATTTGGTCACTTTGCTAACTCTCATTGCCCGGTGGCCCGGTCCTTGTCTCATGTCATGAAGTTTATCCCACTAGTCCTCGTCTCCTTGAAATATCAGGGGTTATTGTTGATGATGGGTTTAATTCGGTGCCTTTTTTTGACGTAAGTTTTACTTTTAAACCGAAAAACCCGTGCATTTTGCTTTTTTTGTTACCTATTTACGGAAAATTAAAGTCATTCCGCGAAGGTTGCTACCCCGTTGTTAGGGAAAATTATACAACTGGCCAATCAAATGCGATTTTGGTTGAGGCCGCATTGGTGTCGTGTATATGGTCAGTTTGTTTTGTGAATATACTATATATACAATGTAATCTGTATCTTCAAAATATGGCATTAAAATTGTTGTGGATTTTGGTCACTGTTGTACCAAGTGCTTTCTTGGCCAGTAGCATAGAAGAACGAGGTAGGACTGCACATCCAGTTAAATTCGATGATCAAAACTTGTTGAAAAGATAGAGATATGGTCAGGTATTCTGTAAGCTCCGCATGAAAACAGTGAGTTTCAACTTCACACAGAGATTCTTCTTTTGATTGGATATGGGCATTACAAAGAAAGAAATCATGCTGTCGAAGTGGGTTCTGTATTATTGAACTGATTATTTACGTTTCAAGTCAAGGATGAGTCTCTTAATGTAATGTTTTGGTTGACACAAAACATTTAGTGAGAATATGGTGATGACTATGGATGTGCACAACGTTTTTGAACGTACTGTTGATTGGTTGTGCAACAGCTTCTTGCTCTTTGAGATTCACTTATACTTAAGTACATACTAAAAGAACCAGAGTACTAATGTTTCACTGAAAATCTCTTTGTTTGGTAGACAATTTTTGAGTGCATCTTCAGAATTGTTGAACAACAGATAATGAGTTATTTATTTTTATTGAATGTAAAAATACAAAAATACAAACATTGAATCATGCTATTTATTGTTTGTTTCAGAGTCTGTTTATCATATACCAGAAAAATATTCGTATGGCAGCATATGGTGGCATCCTTATTACAGTCTAAAGGAATATATCTCATTTCAAGATGCAAAAGTTTATGTTTTGAATGTTCCAGAGTATGTCAAGAACATGAGACTTGTGTTTTTTTATCAAGGGATGTATCAACACTCCCATAAACCATGCAACAACAGTATTGTGGTGTAAGTAAATTGTAATGTGTACAAGCATAAAATCAATTTCTATTAAACACGTAGACTTATACACTTACTGATTTTTGTTTTGTACACTGCAACATACTTTAGACTACTACAACATGGCAGCCCAGCAATACCTTACAAACATGAAATTGACACAGATGGATGGCTTTACAATAATACGAATGATTATGAGACTACAGTAAGTCTCTACCAAGATCAATGCAAGAATATATCATCTCCATTACCTGGCAAATGGTATGTCACAGCATTTCTACCATTCGTGCAAAAAGATAAGAAGATTAGAGAAAAGGTACAGTATGAATTCAACAGAGGAGAAAATTTTGAGATGTAACACACCTGTAAGATTCCCAAGAGAAATTCTTAAGAGACAACAATGTGGAGTCCCTTATTTTTTTATTCCTTTATGACCAGGGTTTATCCAAAACTGCTGAAAAATGTCTTAGTGCATTAAGTGTTAAACAAGTTTTAGTATCTCCAATGCGACCTCCGGTAGTTCTTGCCCAGGCTAAACCTTGGAAAAGTGCAGCAACCAGGTGAGCAATGTTAGTTTCTACTGGATATGATGTGTACTTTATAGATATGGACCAGCTACATCTTAGATAGAGTTAAAGCACTCAAAGAGACTGCTCACCTTCAGTTTTATTTGTTTATCAATTCTGCCAGACTTCTTTCCCATGTCAAATGATAAAGAATGACAGTTGGTGAATGTTTGCCAAAATAGTATGATCTTTTACTTGAGATGATTGACTTTTAGTTCATCAACATTGTTGTCTTCATGTAGCTTTTTTAATATGGGGTTTGCAAATTGTTTTTTCCAAGTGCTTTCATAATTAAATTATTAAAGATTGTTGATTTCTCTTTTTTTAGATCCCCAACAACAATGTACTTTAAGTACTTTGTTCCTTCTTACTCTGAACAACTCCGTATTCATTTGAAAAACTCCTGTTATGATTTTTATAATTGTTTTTTGAAAGTATCTGTATCTGCCAAAGCTTTACCTACAATCACTTCACTGAGCTGCATTGCCCCATGTGAGCTGAATATTACTTGGCCACAACCACAAACTTACTATTATGTTGAAGTCAGTGGCACAAGTGAAACCTATGAAGTACAAGCTAATCACACAGGTCAGTTTGTTGATGGTACAGTCCTTTTTCTGGTATACTTAGGACGGTTTTTAAAAGTGATGAATTTTGGCTAAGTTGTATGTATGTGCACTTGAGTCTATAGACTGTGGCTACTTGGGGTGAGACAATACAACATTAGTCATGCTTTGAAAATTCACCATTATTATTGTAGCTATAAAAATCTTTAGCTGCATTATGCTAGTCATTCATCTTCTGTGGTTTCAGCCACTCGATCACAACAAAGAATAAAGTACAGCAAGTTACAACTGCCACTTATCAAAAGTGGTTTACAATAACACAATCTCTTTTGGCTTAGAATGTTTTCCAAAACTTGGCACAATCTGTACAAAGATTAATTCCATGGTATCATTAGATCGAAAACGTCTTACAAACAACTGGGATTATTATCTCTTCAATGAAACAACAGCAACCTTTAGTCTGCAATTGGAACCTGATTATGTTGGAACAACTTTAACGTTGCTTCTTCGCCCTTACCATCCATCTATCACTGCAGTATATAAGATGTGCATCACTAAAGATGTTGTACCATTTGATGGTATTTCCAAGAAACACTGCAGTGAGAAAAGCGATGGAAGTGTTTTACATATGGATGTTCTCTACCCTCAGTCAGGCATGTGGTACACAAGTATTGAGATCCAATCACTTGACAAGTTTTCAATGTCTGCTTTTGTTTTCCATGCTAAAACTGAAGCATGTCCAAGCAGCTGTGAGAAACATGGATATTGTGTGATAAGTAGTCATATCGGAGTATCTTATGGATCGTGTGTGTGTGATTATGGATATGGTGGGTTTACATGTTCCAGCTATCATGGTCTGGATACACTGGCAGTGTATTTACTGACAATCAGTAACATTGCTTTTCTTCCTGGCATTATTGTTGCTTGCTTAAGGAAGTTCTATCCAGAAGCAATTGTTTATCTCTTCAATATGTACTGCTCAACGGTAAGCATTCATGTTGTTGTTGAGCTGCTTTAACGTAACTGCAAGTAGGCTTTAACTTATTATATTTTTCCGTTACCTAAACGTTTTTCTTGTTTCCCAGTTGCTCATGTCCATCATATAAGAACAAACAAGAATTTCTCATTCTTGCTCAACTGAGACAAGTCTATGTTATATTTATTTAATATTATTGCAGGTGTACCACCTTTGTGACAGCCATGGATATTGTCTTTACGACTACAATACTTTGCAACTGAGCGACTTCTTTGCTTCAGTACTGTCCGTATGGTTCACTTTGGTGACGATGATCAAACTTCCTTCATTATGGCTGCGAACTTTGAACATTTTAGCAGTGTTAGGTCTCTTTATTGGTGTTCAATTGTCTCGATTTGGTTTTCTAATAGTTGCAATCCCCGGTGGTGTTGCTCTGTTATTAGTTCTCATATCTTTTGTAAGTATCTCATTTTCAATCTTCATATTTACACAATACACATCGTAAAGCCCCGTACAGACGGGCATTTTTTCCTTGACAATTTTCTTTGACAGCATCGTTTGCTCGTGTGTACTGTGAACAACTTTGTATTGACAAGTTTTACAAGCCCACATTGCTCAGCACGTAAACGATCTGGTTCAAAACCTCATTTATAATACGCTTTTTCATAAGTCTTTTTT
>JAODVQ020104664.1:0-39785 GCA_025400075.2 Phenganax stokvisi
AAGGCGTGCCTATTCCATTTCCTACTTTTACTTAACTCTACCTCCCAGGCTTGACGTAAAAAACCATATCTCCGTGGGAAATATTTTTATTTTTAATTTTACCAATTACCATCTGCTTCTCTTTCCCATGGCCACGTTGACAAAGAATGCCCATGAGCAATGTTGCTTTGCCTTTTTCCCTCCGTGGCACCTTTTGCGTGCTTTGCAAAGAGTTTTGCCAGGAAGAGCTTTCCAGAGGTAAGCACTTTCATCCATGTTCCATTGATCTTTTGGAGCATAGCTCATAGACAACTCCTTGTCTTTTTCTTGCCAGCTTTAAATATGTGTGGTTTTTGCAATGCATTCTGGGATCACTAGGGGGAGACATTGCTTATTTTTTGTCAAGAAACCTACTGAAATAAGCTTATATCAAAATTTTAATGGGAAAAGGGGACCACTGTGCTGTTTATGGTTGTGAAAATGATAGGGAATATCTTCAGAAGTATATAATTTCCGATCACTTTCCAATTCTTTGATTTTTTGCCCGGAAAAACATGAAAGACAAAAACGCTTGGCAAAAGCTTATCAATAGGAAAGACCTCAAAGTCCCTTGTAATGCGTAGGTTTGTTCAAATCCTTTTTCCTTGCTGGTAATCAGTCTGAAGGTTGTCTAAATCCATCTTTATACCTGAAAAGATACCAGTCAAAAGGAAGCAATAAAAGATTGACACCGAAAGATAAAAGCACTTTTAATATTCCGAAAAGAAAGAGGCGAATAATTGGTGTTGAAGTCAGTAATGAGAGAAGCCCTGAGCCTGAGGCCAATACACCTTGTGCAGCTGAAATCATGGCTCCTCAAAACTCTAATGAGCCAGAGAGTGTGGACTCAGACATTGCAAAACTTAAGAATGAAGCAGAGTTAGATATGGCAAATGGTGAATTTGTTGTGATGGCAAAAAATTTGAAAGTGATGAAGGTGATTATGTTCATTGTTAGTGTCAAGGTGATATTAAAGCTTTGAAAAGAAAGTTATGTATTGACCAGGGTACTAGCCAGAAGAACTGCTACCGCTGCAGTGGAATGTCACAAGAAAAGCTGAGTTTGGTTTTTAGTTTAAGTGAGGAAAAAGCAAAAACTCTTAGGTATTGGAGAGGTTGTACTGATACTGCCTCTGCACAGCATGTCAAAAGAGGGCATGGCTCAAGATTATTGACACCATGGGAGATGTTCATTCTTACTCTTGTCAGGACAAGAAAAGGATTTGATGTGATGTACTTGGCTGATACATTTTCGGTTTTGGCCAGCCATGTTTCTCGGATTTATACAACATGAGTGAGATTCCTATCCAATGAGTTGTCATTTTTAGTATGCTGGCCAAGTAAGTTAGAAATCAAAGAGAAACTACCTACGCGATTCAAGAAGTACAAAATTTTGCAGGTAATTATTAAATGCACAGTGTTTTCTATCCAAAAGCCAAAGGTCCCTGACAGCCAGAAAATATGATGGAGCAGCTATAAACATTGGAATACTGCTAAAATTTTGGTGGGTAGTACCCCTACTGGTATTTTCTCCTTCATTCCACCCCTTTGGAGTGGCTCAATGTCAGACAAGGAAATTGTTAAAAACTCGGGTCTGGTAAATCTACTTGAGGAAGGGGATGGTGTAAAGGCTGACAAGGGATTTCTTGTAAGAGATCTACCTGTGGCGAAGAAAGTTCACCTCATTTCTCCTGCCTTCCGTTGCGGACCAAGACTTTCCCCATGTGCAACAACTCACACTTGGCGTGTTGTGTCATTGAGATTGCATGTTGAAAGGAGTATCATGAAACTAAAGCAATTAAGCATTTTATCAGGGGTGATACTATTGACGTTGAACGGAGTTTTGGACAACATTTTGTGTTTCTGTGCAGCTAAATGTAACTTAGGTGAGCGTGGAATAAAGTAACTGTTACATAACCAAAAAGCTTTAAAACAAGAAAGTGGACATAAAAGTTTCATTATTTCACATGCTTTATCAAAAGACTGCTAATAATATAATTTTTATAGAAAAGAGATACTGCTTTAAATGCATCATTCCAAAGGTCAGCATCAAATGTTACTTCAACTATATCGATTCCTTTCTCTGTGTAGACAATAAAATCACATTTATCCAATTGACTTATAGCAGTACCCATTTGGATTTGAAAGTAATATATGTGGCTCCTATTCAAAACTTTTTTCCCACTATCATAATTTTTCCCACCAATAGCTGGTGAACAAAATGCAGATTTGGGATCCATATCTTTACATGTAAAAAGGCATTTAATTTCAACTGTCCTTGAATCACAGCATTCACATTGTCGTACTCCATCCAAACTTACTCTTATCCCTAAATTTTTAGTGTCAACAAGCAATCCAGGTTCTTCTATCACAACTTTTTCATGCTTCTTCGAACACAGTCTCTGGTAAAGATATAGAGCTTCCTTTTCTTTATCTGTTCCATATTGCATTGCATTTGAATATATGAAATACTTTTTAACTTCCAAAAAATTTGCTACTGTTTTGGTTATGTCAGTTGATGGATTGCGGTCCTTTGTTTTTTACTGAGTGTAAATGGCCTTAATTTTTTGCCAGTTACCCTAAGGTGTCGCATTTTAAATCATACTTTGATTGTCCTTTTGTTGCACCAGAGATAAACAATTGTTCTTCTTTAGTGCATTTTAATGCGCTAATGAAAGTATCACTTGCTTTCTTAATTCTTTTCCTTATTAAATGTCCATTATTCCATGCAAATATTTTTGCACTTGTCTCTATGCTCAAACTATTCTGTTTTAAGAAAGTTTTGTTTTTCTTTGCTCTGTCTGAACGTGGGCACTTTGGCAGGAAATCCAGAGTGCCAGAATTAGGGTCAGTGTCTCTTAACTTTCAAATTCTGCTTTGTCTTCTTCTCTGATTACGGTTCTCAATCAATTTGGCATTGGGTGAAAAGAGTCAACCAAAGAGTCATCGAGAGAGACATGTTTCCTTTTCTGATTGGGTTTGACACAGTGGCATATTTTCATTTCCAGCAATGGCAAGGGATTATTTTTTGGTTTTGATTTTGGTTGCCAGTAGGCTGGAAGTGAAGTCACTGAAGTTTTCCACCTGACAAAAACTCTTCTAGTTCAAACATGCAAGCTGCGAAGTGCTTACATCCCTGATCTGATCCACCCTTACACCCACAAAATGCAGAGAATGCAGAACCATTTGGCGAATTCATATTCTTTCTTACTTTCTGGTGTTTTGTGCCTTTGTGTAGGTAAAATGTTGCCAATGATAACATGAAATTTGCTATTATCTTTGTCCTAGACGAAAGTTCTGCATAAATTTCTTACATGACCATTCTGTTGTAATTTATACTCATCAAATGTTCTCCATGATGCCAACATTTTTTTGTCATAGCGTGTTTTACTGACGATTAAATGGTTAAAAATATCCAATAGTTCAAAGCTTGGTAAAGCGAACATATCATTTGATGTATAGGATTTAAATGGAGCAGGAAGTGTCAGTCTTTCTTGACGACAATGCTTCAAGGAATCCTTAGCAAAATCTAGATTAATTGGTAGTTTTGCCTTCTCAACGGCTTCTGTTAACTTCATGCAATCATTTTTTAAATAGCTTGCTGTTGGCACACGACAGTCACTAATACATTCCTTCAAATCTGCTACTTTCCAGTCTTTAAAATCATTTGTTTGATTAGTTTGCCTATCCATATTAAGTGCATTATGTTTTTTTTGTCAGTCTCACCATTCCTAGCAATGTTGTCATGTGTTTGCTTTACTTGTTTGGGTCGACAAGGTATTGTTTTAGGTTTGGATGGGCAGATACAGATTTGGTTTGGATAGACATGGTACAGTTTTAGGTTTGGATAGACAGGGTACAGTTTTAGGTTTGGATGGACAGGGTACATTTTTAAGTTTGGATGGACCGGGTGTAGTTTTAAGTTAGGATGGACAGGGCTCATATTCAAGTCTTGGAGGACAGGGTACAGTTTTAGGTTTGGATGAACAGGGTACAGTTTTAGGTTTGAATGGATGAGGTGTAGTGTAGGTTTGGTTAGACAGGGCTCATTTTCAGGTCTTGGAGGACAGGGTACAGTTTTAGGTTTAGATGAACAGTGTACATTTTTAGGTTTGTTTGGACATGGCACATTTTCTTTTGGAGGACAGAGTACAGTTTTAGGTTTTGATTGACAAGTTACAGTTTCAGGTTTTGGTGGACAGGTACATTGTTGGTAAGAGTTGGTTCTTGCTCTTTTGCTGTTGAACAATTGACATGTTCAAGATCTATGAACATCAGTGGTTGGTATTCATTTGCAGGTTTTGGTGTAAGGCAACAGGTATTGATTGGTTTCAAAAGATTGAAATGACATGCAGCTCTCTGAAAGTTATGCCAGACTGAAGTGATGGGACAAGCACAGATAAGATCACTTCTCAACAACAGACATAACACTTGGCAACGAGTGAAATGAAACCATTTCTGTTCAAGTATTGAATAGACACAAATCTCATGCTGCAAGGCCGTTGCACAAGTGTGTGTGTATCTACAGTTTTTCCCCACGTACCGGACATGATGCTGCGCTCCACATGCTTTTCCATCGATTCGTGTCAAAATGTAGCCGGATTTACATCATAACCTCGATGCCCATTTCTTGAATATGGCCAAAATCTTGTCACTTTCACCATTTAAAGCCAATGCAATGGCTCAATGGAAACAATTACTGTCTCCACATACTTGTACTTCTTTCCTGCCAACTGGCAATGAATAGGCAGGCATTATAAATGCAAACAAATGCTTTAAAATGCAAACTCTATTCACTAACAATTATAAAGTAATATATCTCAAGAAATGTTTGCCCCCTAGCGATCCCAGAATGCATTGCAAAAACCACGCAAATTTAAGGGAGACTGGCAATTGGAAAGTATGCCATGGTTGTTTCATCAACATCACCATATTCTCCAGCTCCTCTCATCTCCTTGATGTTCTACCTGTTTTCCACTTTTCCAGTGAACCATTTGATCCTTGACAAGCTTTATCACCATTCCTTTCCGCCATGAGTTTTGCTTCTTTTAACATGGGACACTCACAGGCACGTTGGATTTTTTATGTTGATTGTACCATGTCCATAAAATATCATTTATGTTACAACACTTCTGTGGGTTGCGCTTTTTCCAGCCAATCTGATTGTCTAACAATTGTACCTCATTTAGTATTAGCTGTTTATTCTTTATGAATTTCAAGACTTGGATTTGCGTGCAACTAAATTTTTCTGCAAGTTTTCTGACTCCCAAAATATTGCATAACTTCAGCTTTTTTCTGAAAGGTTGAGGCTAGTGCCCGGTTTGGAAGAGTTGTTGTTCTTGTTAGTTGGCCTTCTGTTTTCTTGTTGACTTTTCTAATGTTTTCTTTTTTCTGCACGAATTTGTGCTTTTCCTTAGATTGAGCTGATATCTTCTCTTCATTTTGCGTTGAACAGTCTTGACAAAATGCCATTCATGAAGCTGTTGTCCAACACTCACTAATGTAAAGTGCAAGATGGGAACAAGACAATGAGTTGTTGAAAACTGGCTCTTTGCAGCTTATTCATACATAAGCTGTCACAGCCCTTCAAATTTTGCAAGCCATTCTCACTCTTATTCTTAAGCTCATATAGTGTGGTGTCTTCTGAGTATGTATTTATAGATATATCTTACACAGTGCTTTTAACTGGATTGCAAGCTGTAAAACACATTGGCATTCGGAATTTGGATGAAGCGCTCAACTTAAAGAATGTCGGTGACATTTCCCAAAACATTTTATTGCTCTTATAACTCCCAAACTTCATATCGGCAGCGATGTAAATCAATGGCGACAGAGTCTCAAATTTGACATTCTTAACAAAGGTAAAAATTAGCATGTAGAAAGGCCCTGGGTAGCTAAACTCATTTTGCAACTGAAGTGCAGAATTTGTGCCTAGGGGGTTGGGGGGACACCCGGCAAAGTCTAAAAATAATAGTTTTCTGCAAATTTTTTTTTCCTTTTAAACTTATTGGGCTCAAACTGCAAGGGTTTACTGTAGACATGAGAAATAAATTTTTAGCCATGGTTAACCATTTAGAGTCCATGGACGTTCAAGTATTTGTCTCTGATTTACATGCATTTTCCTTATTTTCAGTGATGATGTATTTTTCAAATAGTCTCAACATAAAGTTTTAAGGCGGACAAAAGTGGACTCTGATGGAATAGTTATAGTGTTGTGCTCGTTGAGGCCAAATTTGGCTGAAATATATAAATTGGCAATGAAGATATAAACATTTTCGTCCCAACTATTGTGGAAATTTTTTCTATTTTGTCAGTATCAACTCAAATTTGAGCTGTTTTGTCAAAACAATCTGTTCACTTTAAGTAGTTGCACCAATTTCTTTTGTTTTCTTGAGCCAGCTGTCAATAACCGGTGGGAAAAACTCAAACTCTACTTCCACAAGATGACAAATAAGTTTGTAAATCGTATTTTTCACTCAGGAAATTTTTAAAGTAAATCAATGGCTAGCAATGACACCTTTGCGTTTAGCTATAGCATGTGAGGCGAAAGGCGCAACCTATCATATTGTAACGTTCATTGCAATGGTGTTAAATTCTGTTAAAACTCACTGTAAGATAGCAAACATGATAGTACTTCAATTTATACTCGGTTTGGCGCGAAATTTCTGTTTTAGTTACCAAACTTTGGTCTTGCATATCTTGGGAACAATATGACGAATCGCTGTAAAATTCGGCATACGAAATCACGTGCACTATATCTTTCAACTGACCAAAGAAAGTGAAAATTGCAGAGGTCGATTTGAGACTCTGTTATCACATTTACAGAGTCCTTAATTATACTCTTGGTGTCGGTTTGAAAGAGGTGTTCGATTACACGAAGTGTCTGCAACAAGAGTTTCAATGGTATTCAAATTTTCTAAACATTTCAAAACGCACTGTTGTGTTGACTGACGTGCATTTTGTTTATTTTAATACTATAAACAAAATATTATTGGCAATATATTGCTGTTAAACAAGAATTTTGTTTGATGCTTATATCTTTAATTTTACAGAAAATTATCTAAGATTTTAAAAGACTACTAACTAGGTCCTATAAAAACAAGAAAATATAATATGCTAAGATGAATTATGATAGACATCTAATCAGTCAAAGCTCCCCAAGCAAACATTTGATTCATACTCATTGATTGACATAGACTAGTCACCATTGATTCCCACTGATTTATCACTGTTGCTGTTATTATCTCATCTTAGTTCAAACTGGTAGCCTAGGATTTCGTCCACTTGTAAATATTGCTCTAAAAATCATCTAAGCCCTCATATGAGAACAAAAACATCTTGATTTTGAAAATTTATTGCTTTACAGGTTGAGCTAGTTTGTGTGAACAGCAACTGTCCAGAAAGCACTCAAAAATGTCAAAAATGAGGATGTTGACTAAACTAGCCCCTGCATGAGAGAACAACATGGCATCATAATTTGTCCAAATTGGGCACTTGCACGAAGAATTTCTCTTTTACTGTAACAATTTGTACCAAGATACTTCACCAACAATCCATTTAAGATAGCATCTTGTATTTGTTCTAAGTTATTTTTGAGCAAGAGTTCTGCTTTAATTTGATATACGAAGCATCATAGGCTGTTGAGTTTTCATGTCATTTTCTTTGAGGGACTGTATAACACTGTATATAACAGACGTAGACTCATGTGCAGTGATCTTGCATTAGTAATACTCAGTTACCAGTATTTAACTGAGTGTAGCGGTCAAATATTGTAGTGATCTGACAAACTTTGCACTCTTCTTGAGGTCTGTAGTTATGATTTTGTTTCATTTTAATCATACTGATTTTACCACAATATCGTTTTTTCAATTTAGCTTTTTTATTTTCATACATGGTGTCATAAGATTCAACTGACAAGCTGTTTATAGTGATATAAGTGCAGATGATAGGTACTATATTTGAAAGCCTGATAACAAATACGTGTTTTAATGTCTTAATCCACTGACATCCCTTTTTAACAGACTAGATTTTGACTCAATAGACCATTTTTAGGACAGTGTATATGTGGTTGCATTTTCATGTTTTATTTTTGTTAGATGTACTTATTTGTTTTCTTTTTCAGACCAAACTACTGGCAGTGGAAATATATAAGTGGATCCAGGATGCAGTTAAAGCTCAGTTGACAAATATTAAACCTGTTCAGGTTGGTTGTTAAACAGGAAATGTTCAGTTAATCGTAAGCATTAAAGGAATGCATAAGGATTTGTGAAAATGAAAGACCCACTGTTTGTTTCTGGGATTAGTTTTTGAACTTCCTAGATATAATAGGAAGTACTTGAAATTGTTTCATTCATTATTCTGGAATCACCATGAAAATCTGATAGTTCCCTTTTCAATTTAATGCTTGCTCCTAGTGTACCAAATCTTCAAATGTTCCTGGGAATAAAGTTTTTTTTATTGATTTGCATATTATTGTGTTAGTTTTCTTTGTTTATTTAAAGAAAAAGCTAAAATGTTTCTTCAATTTTTTCACTTGTTTTCAAACCGAACTTATCTGTTGCTCAACGTTGAAAGAAAGATTTAGTGCCATATATGAAAAATTAACTTGCATAGCACAGCACAATATAGCTCAGCTATACTGTGCACAGGTGTACTAGCGCAGTATAGCACAGCAAAAAAATTACCCTGCATGGGAAAATGGTTCATATACTTGTAGAAAATGTGAACTAATCTGTCAAAAGCAACGAAATAGTAAAATCACAAATTCAATAAGATTCTTATGTTATGAACAAACTTGCAAGACGAAGTAACTCAAAAGTGCAACGTAAAACATTAAACAAGGTTGCACTAAATATAACAAATATATACCTAATTGATACGAATTCTAAAGCTAAGCTTACGCTGATACAACTATAAACTAAATACTGGCAATAGAGGTGAATGTTTCCCCAGTAGTTTTACTTTATTTTACTTTACTAGTTTTCGTCCACTCCTTCTTGATGTTGACTCATTGGACACCTTGTCTCTACTGTTGAGTTTGATGCTGTTGCGTGCATCTGTTACCTGTGCATTTTTCTAATCAACAGCTAAATTCCTTCACTATAAATAAAACTAACAGGACACAACTTAAGTTTCCTGTGACAAGCACAGTTGTCACTAGTTACCCTGAAGGAACTAGCCATTCCAATCCTACACTTCATACTATAAAACTAATTTGAAAATCATATGTGGCATAGTTATTGCATGATGCTAAATCAAACACTGGTACTTGACACCTAGTGTGCCATTTTAAAAAGTTATGAAAAGAAAACCAAAGTAACAGAAAAAGTGTCATATATTTTTAACTATCAAAATGGTAGTTCTTTTGCTTACTCTGCTAGGATTCTATACAGCTAATTTCATCCAAATACAGTACAATGTATTGCAATACACTGCAGTAGAACACAACACAAAACGACTGAAGCACATTCACGTGATGTTGACCAAGAACATTCCAAATTGACATCAAAGTTGAAAATTTATAACATACATTTAAGATTAAGCGTGTAGTTCCCAAATATTTTGACTCTGGAAGATGTCTTGACAGAGCTATTGTACACACATTACTACACAGTTTTACCGTTGGGTTAGTATGTGAAGCCCGACTGATGGTGGTGTTGCAGATGGAGGACTTACACATGAGTTTTGGATTCCGATTCAGAGGAGTATAATGATTGGAAACAAAAGAAATATAGTTGTCAACATTGATAATCTATTGTTGTAACTAGGCTCATCTTTTCTTTGTTTTAATACCCATCTAGTTCCCTTCCTTTGAATGTGATCAAATCTTATTTTTGGGAAGTTGAATTGTTGAGTCCAAACCTCACTGGCATAATATGGTTGTGATGTAGCCAAGGAAAGCTAAATAATGCATCAAACTTTGGCATCGATTTTGAGGGGACGTGTTGTTGACAAACTTAGCATTTGTTTGGGTGGCTTTTATCTGATAAATGTGGAAATCGTGTGACAGATTTCCAGTCATTTTCTCAAGCTCTTTCTCTTCTTGTATTCCTTGTAGTTTAGTTGAGCTAAGCTGGAAAGTGAAGGTAATGCATTGCCTTGATTGAGTCCGTGTTAATACCTTCCATTTGGATTCATTAAATTTGGTGTTATTGTGTCATTGGTACTGCTCCGTATGGTTAAGTTTCTTAGGGATTGCTGTGGATGTTGAGCATACACTTGAGAAGTGATTGGTCAAAAGGTTTTGTGTCGTCAGCTTCTTGGGAATCCTTAAGAATGATGTTGTTTATATCGTTTATGAATGAGATGAGCAACATCATGGGCCTACTATGCAGCTTTGCAGTACACCAGATGTCACATAGAACTAAAGTGAAGCAATGCCATCTATTGCAGCTGTTTATGTCCTGCCATTCAAGTAGCCATTGAACAGTATTAAAATCCTTAAAGGGCTTATGAAACAAACATTTTGATCGTATTTTCGTTGGCTTTTTTGAATATTTAGTCTTTTACAAGCATTTTGATACGTAAATCAGTATCATAAGATTTCTGGACGTGTGCAAATTTTGCTTCCAAAGTTTGACAACTCGTGTTAATTTCTTTTGGTCAGTTTGGATGAGGACTTATCATACATGCAGTCAAAGTCATCTCAAGATTCTACAAAACGTTTCACCAAAAGTTGGGGAATGACAGCTCCATCACCTTCAAAATTTAGCTTTTATTTTGTAAAAAATGCAGTCGTATATGCTGTAAATTAATCGTAGTTGATACTTAGTGTAACTGTATGTCCATAGGAATAGATGCAACATGATACTAAGAGATATTAATAATGTTTTGCATTATTGGATGCACATTACATTAGGTAAACATGCATTTTCGCTTTTGAGTATATTCAAGAGATCTGTAATGACCATTAAACAGAACTCAAAAAAATACAAATCTGCAACTTCATCCTAGTATATATTGATGAATATAGCTGCTCTGAAAAGAAATGATACTTTAACATCCAGCTGATTTTGAAACGTCACTGTGTGATTGTGGAAAAACACTACGACATACAGTCAACATGGTAAAAATATTGATGCACTTACACTAGATTCAATGTTAGTTAACATGTTTGTGCTTTTTCCTCATGGAACGGAAAATTCAGGGTGATATGCTAATTTTGCTGAGTTCGGCGATTATAGGCAACATCGCACCAACTCATTGAGCTTTACAGCGCGCTTAAGCGCACCAGATGCGTCTGCTAAATAGTAAAAATGTTGGCTTGTCATTTTTGTCTGAGTTTTATGTTGATACACTTTTGCAAACTCCATAAAATGCTTATATTGAAAATCGTTGAGGTTCATGAAGTTTCAATGCCAAAAAATTGAGAGTTTTGTGGCAAAATGCTCACACACAATACAAATCACTGGCAACTTCATGATATTGATCCTTACTATGATGACACAGCTGACTCACGGGGCAACAAAGAATTTGCACAGAAGTGGCCAAAAATCGCAACTTTGGAGGACTGTAAAATCAGTTTGAGAAGTCCAATATCAAATCTGTTCACAGCAAATGCATCAGTGACATTAGTACTATAAAATTAAGCCATTAAAAAAAGGGATTGAAAATTTTGTTTCATAAGCGCTTTAAAGTTAATATCTGTAATCCAAACTAAGTCACACATAGCAGCACAAAATACCACCTCAAATGAAAATAAAATATAAATTCAAAGTCACTTCACTCGTACTTGGTATAGTAGCAATGTACCAAGTAGTGATGTACAATGACCAGGCATCACTTATATTATCGTTTTCACTGGTGACAAATCTTGATTATCATTATCTTTGTATCAGCATGTACGTGCTCTATTGCATCATTGTATATCCACCATAGTGTATCACTGCGAAAGTATTTCGTTAACACGCAAAAACATTCTAACCGTATAGCACCTGATGTTGCAAATTCCTGCCTTATACAATCATATGTTTTTGGTAAATAATCTGGACAACGTGCACCAATAGCCCATCAAGAGCACAAGTGTGTGTGGAAAATGACTTGACAAAATAGCTTTCCCTTTATGTTCAGTAACCCTTAATAGCCTGATATAGCCTTTTATAGAAGTAGCAGGCAACTGCAATGCAATGCAATTAGCTACAATCGAGATTTTCACCCCCTATGTAATGATTAGGTCTTTTACTCACTGCTGGAGTAAACTTTCTGGCAGGAATTGGATGTTCAGCCCTTTGATGAGGGTGTTCTCAAGAGCAAGGCGCAAAATAAAGAACCAAGCAACATGCTGACTCGCACTAAGCTTTCAAACCGAAACCTTTGCAGCTCCACCCACACAATGCACCATTATACATTTATATAGTTGCAGTATTTTAAAATAGTAGCTAGCACAACTTGATTGAGACTTTTGCCTGTGGCTGCATGCAACATGTCAAGACTTGTAACTAGAATACAAGTTAGAATTCATGCAGCATGTAAGTTTTTTCTTTGAGTCCTCCATACTTTTGTCTTTTCACGCAACACCTTTCTACTTATTTGGTCTTTTTATAACTTTTCATTAAAAGTATATTCATTTAATTGTTTCAGATGAAAGAATTGGAAGAAGAATGGGCTAAGCTGGACCCCACACCACCTAAACCTACTCGCGTTACACGTTCGCAACGAGAGAAACTAGCACTAGCACCGCAAGCTAATGGCCTTTCTGATGGTGGTGATGCTTCTGTGGCTGATGAAGGTATATTATGTACTGCTATAGTGCTGTGAACAGGAGTAGGTAAATGCAATAGCTCCTCTGATTTTTGTGTTTTGCATGGGAATTTCATGTGTTTGGGCAGACTCTTTATTGCCTTGTTCAAGCAAAGATGATATTCAAGTTTTTGGGGCAAGACAATGTCCTTTCTTTGGAAGTCTAACTGTGGAAATTTCAGCAAATTGAAATTACATTTGATGTTATATTGATCAGAGCTTATTTCCCCATATTTCAAAATGCTGCTTTTGTGTGAAATAGGGGAAAAATTGATAAAAGTGCTATAACCTGTTTATAAATACAAAATTTAAGTTGTACTGTTGACCAAACTACTTTGCAAAATCATGTATTAAAATACATTCAGTTTTTTTAAGAGTTTACAAAACAGAGGAAGGTCATTATTTGTTGTAAAATATTTATGTGAAACTTGAAGTATGCTAATAGGTACACCTCAAAATGTTCATTGAGTTCTTCATGGTTTTGGGTTTCTTTAGCCTGTGCAACACGGACAGTAATACAATATGTACCACCTGTGGGACACAGACAACAAGCTTGTATTTGGCCCCCTGCACATTATTCTGATTCTTGATAATCGCCTGTAATTGGTTTTTGCTCAGCATTGTTTCTCCTGAAAAATGATTGGTCAAAAATGTTATTTTTCCGCAAATCTTGCGGACTATTAAGCCGGTTTTCCACTTCGCCTGTACCGTAGCGTAACGTAGCGTATCTCTTTGTTTGGTGAGCACCAGAGCATAACTAATGACTTTAAAACAAAGAAATATGCTACGGTACGCTACGATACGGTTGAAGTGGAAAGCTGGCTTTAATCAACATGGCAGTCGCACACACTGAGGCTTTCTGCAATGCAGCATTTGAAGAGGTAAGGAATCTCTTTAACTTGGCACAAGTACTACCAGAACAAGAAGTGGCCCTCAGAGAATCATGAATGGCAAGAATTTTGTTTAAAAATTTACCCACAGGTTATGGGAAATCGTTGATATTTCAGTGTCTTCGAATCATGTATGATGTCCTTCAATCGAAGCCTTGTGGATCAAACGTTGTCTTTGTTATTTTGCCTTCATGATCACTAATGAACAATCAGGTTGAGTACTTGATGACTCTAGGATTCCAGCTATTGCTATAACAAACGATCTAGATCCACAGCTTATTCAGCTGTTACTGAATGGTAATTATGTTGCGTGTTTCTCACCTGAATGCTTGTTGGCAACTACTTCTTGGAGAGGCTTATTCACAACCTAACTGTTAGTGATTGTAAAGGCGAAACAACAACACCAATGTTTGACCCATGAATCTTCGAATAAAGGACGTCACACATGATTAGGAGACACTGAAATATCAACGCTTCCCCATAACCCGTGGGTAAATTTACAAATATATTCTTTCCATTCATGAATTCTCTTTGGGCCTCTTCTTCAGGGGGAATTTGTGTCAAGTTAAAGAGATTCCTGGCCTCTTCAAATGCTGCATTCCACAAAGCTTCATAAACCAATAGTCTGCCATATTTGCGGGAAATATACTATTTTTGACCAATCATTTTGCAGAAGAAACAATGCCTAGCAAGAGCTAATCACAGGTGATTACCAAGAAGTAGAATAATCTGCGGACGGGCGGGGGGAGATCCTACAAGCTTTTTGTCACTGTCTTGCCGACGGTAAATATTGCATTACCACCGCGTGCATGACGCAGGCTAGGTTTCTTGGGCTAGAATGACTAATCAAGTTTGACCTTGAAGAAAATGTGTTTTCCCTTGCACAAAGTAGTAAATATAATCACATCATCAGATAAATTAATTTTCAGTCCCACCTTTGCACTAATTGTTTGATATCATCAATGGTGCAGGACTACATAATACGTCATGGTCATACTGTCTGTAAGACCTTGGCAATTTATGTATTTTCATAAAAAACATGTTAGTGCTGAATGTTTTTAATTATAACTGTAGTTAAAAGAATTTTGATTTCATGTAAATTCTTTTTGGTTTGTTGTCTTTATTTTGAAAAAAGCCTCCCCCAACTATACCCATTTACAGCAGTACATCACATGCCATAGTAAATTCTTGTTGAAATTTTGTACTGAGAAGTACAAAATGGACTGTTTAAATCTGTATGTCATTGTCAACAGTTAACTGTTTGTTCATTCCATCTCATTGGACAGAAACTTTGATTTGAGAAAAATTATGTCATGAGCTTTACAAATATTTTAATGACTTTTATGACTACCACTTATGCGGTTGTCAATTAGTCAGTGTGTTCCTTGAATACTTGAGGTCTTGGATCTTACTTTTGGTTCATTGTCAGTGCATATCGTTTATCATCGATAACTAGTCATGTTTGGCAATACCCTGTGGTGCATGAATTTTGACTATTTTATCAAATTTAATGGGTTATTTCGCCTGAACTAAAATGAATTGTCCTTTGAAACTTCAGTGCTAGACTAAACAATGTGAAGTTTTTCATATAAACCTTTATTGTATTTTTACTGGATTGTCCCTTTAATATGGGGACTAATCCAGTAATATTTTTACCTCTGGATGTTTAATCACTAGATGCTGTAAACAGGACACAACTTAAACCATTTGGCATTAGGCTGTGCTATTATAACTCATTGAATCAGAATGGCAAAGCGTCTCCATTGCAGGTCGTAACAGCATACCCCTAGTGTATGATAAGACTAAGTGTGGTAACAAGCACAACCACTATTGAAATACATACCACTGCATATGATAGTAATAATGGTGGTGCATCTTCAGATCAGCTTAAAAATAATTATTCTTAGAGTGTACAATTAGTGATGGAGGTATGGATAATGTGAAGACTATGAATGCAAAACTATCTGACAACTATGTATTGGCACGAAAGCAGTGAGTTTAATGCTGAACACTATCTTATGAATAAAATGTTTAAATTTATAGATCTTGCCAACCACTCCACTAGTATAAGAGTCGTTGATGTATGTGATCTCTGACACTACAACTAAAGCTGAGGCATCTATATGCTTTAAAATGTATCATTATTAAGTAAAGTCTACTGGCTCCCCAAAGCTTTGTGTCAACATTCCACAACTTTTTTTAAGGTTGGCTGTATATTTATGTTCTGCTTTACCTAATTCTGCAAACAAACACAACAATGGATGTAGTAAACAAGATAAAAGCCACAAACGATGAAAAGATGTTTAAACTTTGTGTTTCACTTGGTTGAAACATTCTGACAGTAGAGGGTCATGTATAAGTGGTTTATGGTTCAAATACTGTTAGAAATTATTGGACCCTCAAAGTCGCTGCTGGGGCGTCTTTTCAGGTGTTGCCAATGTAGATGCTGGTGCTGCTGTAACCATTAATCAATATAACATCACAACTCATCTAAAGCAGAAAATGACAATAATTATTCTGGTAATTATTGTTGTAAGTTGTTATAATGATATATAATGTTATACAAATTACAAAGATTCCTTAAGAGGTTAAGGATGTTTTATTGTGCATTCTAGTTACTTTCTTTGTTTTAATTGGCGTTTGGCTTGTATTTACTTATGGTAATCCTGCATCCTGCCGATGACTTAGCTTTCTGGTTGTGGATAACTAAGTAATCTGCAGATTGAGCCTGCTGTGAGTAGTACTGTGGTCTTCACATTGCTTGTCGGAGTTTATAGAATAGTTAAGATTGAAAAGGAAAACAACTTCATAATCGAGATGGATAAAATATTTTCAGCCTCTGCTGAAGACCTGCTGTGAAAAATATTGTGGTCTTCATATTAGTTATGGAAGTTTATAAATAAATAATTGAAATTGGCAAGGAAAACAAATACATAATCAAGATGGATAAAATGTTTTCAAACCCTTCTGAAGATGAAGTGCAAAACTTATGAAATTTCATATGTTGTTTTATGCTCTTTTTTATTCATGGAATGAATAAGATAAATGTTGAATTCAGTTTTTGTGTTATGTGAAATTATCAAGTTCTAAGCTTAATCTTGATGCTCTCGCATATCTTGAAAAGTTAATCCAATATATTTATTTACTATAACTTGTTTTGTAAACGTCAAGGTAGAGTAATAGCTCATAAAAGATTAGCAAACAATCAATGGAGATTAGCACTCCAAAGCTTAAGGAAAGGCTAAGTTAGAAAATGAAAAAATTTCTATTGGTGTGTCAATTATTATTATATTCGTGTTAGTGTCGTAGGAACAATTGCGATCTTAGCAGCTGTATACTATGCATAAGAACAAGACAAGAGAGATACTAAACTGTTAAGAAAAAAAGGTGTCAAATAATGCAAAAAAAATGTTATTGGCACCCGTTCCCCAGGCTTTGCCGTTTCTAAGTGCTGGTGCCATTGTATGAGGCGTAGTGATTTAAATCCTTCAGATACACTAGACTAAAAATGGTGAGTCAAGATTAAATATTGCTGACTCATGTGGGGTCCCTCTGCCAAGCATTGTTGGCATAGATGCTGGTGCTGCTATCCATTGTATGAGCTTTTTTGCTAAACTAAACGTGTATGAATAATACTGATATTAAGGAAGCAATGATTGAAATATATGATTCTTTAATGTCGAAAGTTGATGCTGTTAATGTAAGCAAGGCTAGCAGAATGATCCTCAAGGAGCATTTAGTCGTGGCTGAATCTATCAAGGGAGCTAAAAGACTAGCAGTTGGCGTAAGTCTATCCTCCTTGTTGCTTAAGTGGTTGCATACAAATAAGTATCTTCTATCTGTCCCCTTCAAATAATCAGATGTTTGTTTTATAACTTTTTTTAGTATTTAGCAATATGAAATCTTATGCTAGGTCAGAAGAGTTCATATTTTAGCTAGCTACATTGTATCAGCTATATGAACTACATTTGCTGCACCATCATATCCTGCTGCTATATACGTAGTTAAATTATTGATAAGAATGGTAACGCCAAGAGGACGGAAAGGCATAGTTTAGCATTGGAAAGTTTGGTGAAAGCTAAGGAATTGTTCTATCAAAATGAGGTAAAGAAACAAGGTAGGATAAGAATGCTGGGACAAGAGTTGGAAGACTGAAATAAAATGGTGGGGCTAGTAACGATGCAGTTGAACAACTAAGAAGAGTACAATATAAGAATCAAACATTTTATCAAGAACCAATAATAAATAGCTTTTGTAAACCCTCAAATCTGATGAAGTAGTCTTTTTATATTTTTACTGGAATTATTGGGGCAGGATCTTGATATCTAACCTATAGACTTATTACGTACAGTGTTGGGTGACAGCCTTGTGTGTGGTTTTAGGGCCCTTTCTTCAGGTGTAACCTCAAGAGGCTGGGGATGCCTCCCCAGGCAGTATGTCCTTGGTGGGGCCATTTCAACAGCATCACACTTTTTCTGTCATAATTGTACTCATAATATTAGCAATGCAAATTAAATTGAATACAGGTGAATAACAACTATGTCCGAATTAATTTGTACTAAATATTAGAAAAGGTAAAAATTATATGATATGTTTCACTTGTAACATGATTCAAATAATTGTGTTATATATATAAAATTATAAAGAGAGATATGTTATAGTATATTTGAACTTATTGTTTGCATGCTTATTTTAGTTTACTTTAGTTTCAGCATGTTATATCAAAATGCTTCTAGTTTACCACGAAATGCATAATGGACGTGATGGACAAGCATGTTCCAGCATGAATAAACACATATTTTGGTTTATGGTAGGAAATATATATCCCACAAGTTAACGTCAACGACATAAGGGGAAATCATAAAAACTTCCCTTAGAAATTGTATACAAGGCAAGAGTACAATTCTAACAAGTCATGCATTATTCATAAGGCCTCTGTGGCTTGAATATCATCAAAGAAGTTATTCCGAATTTTATGTTCAAGATATAATATTGCTTGAACCATCATCAAATTGTTCCAAAGTAAATCATCTTGTACAAAGAAGATTTATAAAGAAAAGTACCAGAAACTTTACCAGAGAAGCTACAAAGAACCCAAAGACTATAAGAGTTGTGCTCGAACAGACAGAAAGAGATAAGTTGGATAGTTGAATTGTTTAATAATAAGATAAGCTAATATTAGTTTTAAGATGCTAATTCTTTGTCATACCGAATTCAAGAAATAAAGTAGATAAAACATATAACTGAATACACACTTCTTTGTTGCGAGTGAAACCGAACCCTGTCCAAAAGCGAGTTTTCATAACATTAGGACTACGCTCGTAACACACTGCACACATAATGTTTAAGTGATCATTAGGAAAAGCAGTATAAATGTTATGTAATAGTTTTATTGCGTTTTTGTAATTAGTACATATAATAAACATTCTTTCAACCACTTTAAAGTCAGATGTAAAGATTCTATTAAATGTCTCATGACTATTATGATACTTGATACATACTACTTTTGAATAGTCAAATTCATTGTCATAATCATTTACGGGATTACATACCAATGTTACTACTTCCTCTTGAGACTCACATAGATGAGAATGAGGGTGCTCATTGTGGACAACCTTGACATGATCGATTTCAAGATAATTTTTTGTTGTTGTTTTCATAAAACTCGTCATTCTAATATGTATGCATTCTTTTTTTTAAGTGTCATCGCTATTGTAAATACTGATGCTGTTAATATATCAATGATATGGTGGCCCACAAGTGCAACACAAAAATATATTTCAAAACACAGAAATTATATTTGAAAGTATGCAAATATATTTTAAACATAAAAATATATTTCAAAACACAGAAATATATTTCAAAACACAGAAATATATTTCAAAACACAAAAATATATTTCAAAGCACAAAAATATATTTCAAGAACACAGAAAAAAATGTAGGAACACAGAAAAAATTCTCGGAACATGGAAAAAAATGTCGGAGGCAAGCACTATGGTGGTTCTCGGCCATTGGCTACCCCTTCTCTGAAAATGAGCATGCCTTGTACTTCCAACTTAAACTCTCTGTTGTCATGTTTTGTACCAACTGTGGACATAGCTTACAAGATGAGTATAGATTCTGTGTATTTTGTGGCAATGCTATTAGAGTACCTGTTGAGCAAGAGGGACCAACAGAAGATGTCATTCGCGATTAGTTTGATAAAGGTTTCACATACGAA
The DNA here is from genome assembly GCA_025400075.2 of Phenganax stokvisi. Lineage (NCBI taxonomy): Eukaryota > Metazoa > Cnidaria > Anthozoa > Malacalcyonacea > Clavulariidae > Phenganax > Phenganax stokvisi. The sequence continues at coordinate 19,868 of JAODVQ020104664.1, forward strand.
GAAATAAGAATGTTCCTGGAATCGAAGCACAAAATTATCATGTTGATTCGAACGTGAAAAACTCACTTGTCTGCAGTAGAGGGGAAAAAGGGATTTTCGGACAAAGAGGCCTTATTGAGGAGGTATTTGTAGAGACGTACATCATAGAACAAATTAGCTAAACATGACTAAACACATATACCTAATTTACATAATTACGATAAAATTTGTTGACTAAACACGTTCATCTATTTTGCATATTGCTCGCATGACTGCACAAAATATAATAATAAAATCAAACGTAAAAATATAAAAACATTTAAAAATAAATGGAGCCCAAGCAAGCAACACGTGAAAAACTACTAAAGTTATCAGCAGCAAAGGAACTTAAACGCTCAGGTCGAAGAGTGTACTCACAAAGTTATTTAAAAAAAGCAAATAGTGAAACACTTGAACGAATTCATGAAGACTACAAACGAGAACAATTAACAGAAACAAATGAAATGTTAACAGATACGGTCATTGGGAAATTTTCTGAACTTTTACAATATGTTAAACTCATAGACAACTCTACAGAGCTTGGAAAAGAACTTATAGATAGTAAACCATTTCGTCAAGACATAAAACTTATTCTTGAGTACGTCACTCCATATATTCCTCTTGTTGGAGTTCTTTCTGGAGGACTTATTGTAGGCAAGCACATCATAAATAAAAAAATAAACACACCAAACGAACCTCCAGACCAGGCGTGCCCAAATACACACAGTGACATCACAGACATGCCTAAATACGCCTCTTTTGCACATACTTTTTGAGACTTTTTGTAAAATAAAAGAACAAAATGAGCAACAAAATTACAAATAAGAAAACTAAGGATAATTTAGGGGTTTTATCTGAAATGTCACACAAGTCTAAACAATTTGAACCTCCAGAAACTAATACTACAACTGACTCATCTAAGGGCCCGTTTAATATGATAATTGTCGGATCCACTTGTTGTGGTAAGACTCACTACCTTTTAAGATTATTAGAGAAGGAGTACATTGGGTACTTTGATTATATTTTTTTGATTTGTCCAACTTATGAGTGGAAGAAAACAACCCAAGATTGGAACTACAGCGAAGATGATAAATTTATCGTTATAAGTTGTACTCAAGAATATGTAGAGGCATTTTTGAAACAAGTTGTTGAATTTTCTCAAGGAACAAACTCGCTAATCATCCTAGATGATTGTGCTTCAGGAAAATTTGTAAAAAGTGGAACTTCAGAGTTTGTAAATCTTGCATTTTCGGCTAGACACTACGGTCTTGGCGAATCGTCCTAGATGATTGTGCTTCAGGAAAATTTGTAAAAAGTAGAACCTCAGAGCTTGTAAATCTTGCATTTTCGGCTGGACACTACGGTCTTAGTACAATTGTGATTACTCAACAACTTTATTCAATCGCTAAACCTTATAGAGAAAACATAAGTAGACTTGTTTCATCTTATAATCCAAATAAAAAAGACATGAAAACTATGTTTGATGACTACCCAAGTGACATTTCTAAAAGGGAGAAATGTAATAGTTTAAACAAGCTAAGAAAAATTAGATTTTCCAAGTTAGACATATCTTTGAGACATCCATTTAATTACATACTTGAGTAACTTTAGTGACGTCACGAGAAAAAGAGTCGAGTTTCCGATTTCTAAAACTTTTTTAGTTTTAAAAATCATGAGTTGAAAATAATTTATTTGCATAGTGTGAAGGTTTTTAGTATAGAACATTTTCAATGACTTTGTTTTTGAAAGTAACTAATCCGTCACTTATAACAGATATTTTACACAGAACGTTTGCTGACGTAGCTTTCTTTTTTATTTCAAGTAGAATTCCATTTTGAGTATTCCAAGCTTTTTTCCAGACCACACTACTTTTTTGTCTTCTATAGTTCTAAGATCAATTACCCAAGCAAATTTATATTTGAAAAACTTCCTAATGGTCATGTTGGAGTCATAGTCCTTGCGGTTTTCGAATAGTCTTTTTGCTTCTGGGTACAAGTCTTCTTTCTTAATACCTTGACTTTAAACACAGTTTGGTACTCTGTCGATAGTAACTTTTACCGACTCTTTATTAGGATAAATGTATTCTTCACTATCTGTTATAGTTTTATTCCTAAATAACATTACAATCGCTGCCATACTTTTTCAGGGGAGGTTCACAGTTTCATTAACGAGAGTACTACTTTTATCCCACTCTACAGGTTTCATAAGAGTTGCATGTTCAAAACTAAGCGAACGTCCGGTTTCGTATCCAGAAATTACTTGACTAGATAATGATTCATTGTCAATCGTTTCATACTCAAGTTCTATGTTTTCCAAAGTGTATCCTTCAACGCTTTCTCCAGATTGAGCTACCATGACACTTGATGCTTTGGGTAATGTAATCTTGAACTGAAAATTATGTCCCATTCCATAAGGTGACAACAGGCCATGATCACCTATAATTTTATCTAGTTTAACCTTCTGTTTTGTTCCATGGACTGACTGAATCAGGGCGTCTGAAACTTTTTGTGTTGTACCTGTTTTTGCTCCATCATCAGGACCGGAAATCAATTTCCTTGTATTCTCATTAGCAAATCCATATTCTACGAGCTCATCACGAACGTGTTCAGGCAGCCATAGATCTTTATGTACTTCAAGTTCACTTTGTCGATTATTGTCCTAGACGTTTTCTCCTCCAACACTTACAGTGAGTATTTCAACAAGTAGTTTTCCAAGGTTGTTCAAGAACCAAGACTTATCGTTCTTATTTTTAAAGTCAAACTTAAGGTTCAAGCTGCCAGGAACAAAACAAGCATCAGGTTTCAACTTTGAAAATGGTCAGATTGTTTTTGTAAAGCTCCATGATCACCAAGATGACCGGTGATGTTTTCTGTAGGATTTAACACACCTCGTAGTTCTCTATTTTCATTAGGACTTAGCCCATCGATTTAAGACATATCCGCAGTAGTGTTTACAAAACTATAATCATCCCAGTCTATCCCGCTGTTAGTTTTCCATTCATGGACTATGAAGTTTATTTCTTCTTGGAACTGATGTACAGCATCTTTTACATATTTTGACTTTACAGCTGTGCTGTACCTAAGAATATTTTTATCTCTTACTAAAACAATTTGGGGTTTTCCCTTTTTTATTATTCTTGAGTAAAGGTTTATATGTTATATGATTTCTAGATGTTATCCCGTTATTATTTCTAAGTTCCATATCTCTAACAGTGTTAGTGAATTTGAAACTAGGGGTAGTTAGTTCTATGAATTTCTCAATTGAGTAACCAGTATTGTTCTCAGGTCTTGTAATATGATCTGGCTCTTGTAACTTTTCATTATCACTCCGGTTGTCATAAATAGGATTTATAAATGATGTTTCAACCTCACTGTTTTCAGTGTTATTATCAAGTACTGAGTCTTCAAGTTCTTGATCTGGAGGTGGTAAAGTTTTTCTTTCCAAGTCTAAGTCATTAAATTCAATATCTTCCATTTATTTATTTATTTATAGTTTTTGTATGTCAGATTTTTTAACCCAGGAATTATGCCTATTGTCATAGCCTAGCCATTTTACTAAAGCCATATAACCTCGAGTTATTAAGACTTTTTCGACTATGTAAACATTGCCTTGCTTATCCACAGAACTCTCAATTCTTGCTCATAGAAATCGTCTATCCATTCGTCTAGAACGTCTATCCATTTATAAGATCCTTTGGAGTAGAAATATTTCCACATGATGGATTTTAAAGTTCGGTTGAATCTCTCGACTACACCAGCTTTTTTATCAGACTTTGTGGAGAAGTATTTTATTCCATGATTTTCTAGTCTTTTAACACCTACATTGTAAAATTCTTTTCCTTCATCAAATTGAACTACGTTAGGGTATTTCCCAAACCTAGTTTTAAACTCTTCTAAGAGTTTGTTTACAGCTTCGGTCATATGTTGAGTGCCTTTTTTACGAACTGGAATAGCAAAACCAAATCTGCTTAATATTTCTACGGCTGTGAGAATCCAATTGTAGCTTTGGTTTTTTTACTAAGTTTGGACATGTTGACTAGGTCCATTTGTACTTGATCGGTGAGGTTGTTAACATAAGTCTTGGTAAATTTATGCCTTTTTACAATGCATTTGTATCTAGTATAAGTGTCCTGTGTTTTTAACCACTCTTTTATTTGTTTTTTTGCCACATTTAACCCAGCTTCTAACGCTTTTTGATAAAGTTTTTCTAAAGACTGGTACCCAGTCTTTTCATCATAATACAAATCCCTAAGTTCTTGTTCTGTTGTAAAAGTATCCACCGCTTTGCTCATTTATTTTTACTGAATATAAAGTTCTAATAACACAGCTCCGATGTAAGCGGTACCAAGATTTGTAGTTACGTCAAAAGAAAACTTTTCCCAATTTCCATTTTTGGTTGAGACTTCACTTTCGATGTCTTTATAATGAGAAACAGAACCGTTGAATTTTCGGGCTGTTGTAATTGGTAAAGTTACAAGAGCAGAACTTCTTTTTCCGTTTGTTCCACAGTTCTAAGACTTATTTACTGCGTCACAACTAACGCTTACTTATCTTAGACCTAGATTTATGTCACATTTGTTTTCACTTTCAACCCAAGTGTTTTTAGTTATTTTCTTATCTTTTGTGAAGCCTAAAAGTAGTCCAAAGTTCTTAAGGTTTAGGTTTATGGCACGACAAAATATTTTGGTCTCTTTTGTGTACGGAAGTTCTTCTAAATGAACGTTCTGCTTTTCTAGTTCTTGCTTGATGTCTTCAAACGTAAGGTACCCAACAGGAAGTAAAAGTGTCATGTCTTCTTTCATGATATAGTTATTTTCTCGAGACACCACGTTTTTGTAATTCCAAAATATTGTCGCTGACTTTAAAAACAGTCTAGAACTTGAGGTTGTTTCAATTTTTTTTTGTCTACATGAAATTCTTCATGGTTGTTGTTAATAAACACCATAAGTTTGTTCCTTTATTTTAACAAATAAATGAACACTTTTGACAAAGAAAAGTATTTTAAAGCTGTATATGGTAAAAATTATAAGAAGGCAATGGGTGTTTATAATACACAAAAACAAAAACTCAAAGACAACTTTTCCAAAAGGTATCCGAATGCTGACCTAAGCAGGTTTGAATTAAACGTTATTGTAAATCCAGATTTAACTTTTGATACAACTATAGATTATGACATCACAAAGAGTTACGGAACAGACATTACTTCAAAGATGTTCCAGGTTAAATACTCATGGTCTTCTTTTTGGACGCCTAGAATTTGGAATAATCGTGGAACAATTACACGATTGACCATTTCCGACAACAAAACAGACTTTGAAAAATTTAACAATTATGTAAACAATTTTAACTATTTCACATGTAACCTAAAACCACTTGACATAAAGTGGGAAATCCCACAAGTGACGTAACCAAAGAAAAGTTTAAACGCGAAGCGGGTGCAAAGCACCTCTACCTTGAAGATCCATATTTTACAAGTCTTCTTTCTGCTTATGTTTTATCTTATAAGTCGGGTATATCCAAGGAACATATAAACACAAAAAGTCAGCCTAGAGTTATTTCAAGTATCGCCAAGTATTACTTCTATTATCATATGAAGAGATTCTTGAGATATCCTGACAAGTTAAGTACTTACATAACGGATGATGACATCAAATTAATAAAAAAAAACATACCAACAAAAAAGATTTGGAAATACAAACTAAAACACATCAAGGAGTCATTAAGTTATTTCTTACAAAAACACGACAAAACAAAGGTAAGGAAATATCACTACGTGTTTCCTAAAAATAACAAAAGTATGGGTATTTTAGGAATAGGCTATGAATATGTTGATAAGATTGTTCCTAGATCAGAATCAGATGACCGGAAATCATTTATAAAACCTACTAGCGATGGACTAACAACAACTGGACAAAAACTATTACAACAAGCAATGGGGAGTTATGTTTATTGTGTACTTGGTGCTCAAGCAAAAACTAGGTGGCCTATAGTCAACAAAGGTGCAAAAAGTTCCCAAACTCAAGACGTTTTTCACCAACTAGTTCAAGACACCATAGTTCAAGACTCTCCTGCAGTAACTGTAAGTAATATGAGGCAGGCCATTCAGGACATAAACGTTATTTTGAATATGGTAATTAGTCCTGGAATCATATTAATCCCAAGTAGTATGATTATTCTAGATAAACCCATAGAAGGATTAAACAATAGTCTTATGACTGCTACTACGTCTATGAAATTCGGAAAAAAAGAAAACCTCCAACTTCAAACTAAACTAGAACCTAAAACTAAAAATAACTTAGATCTTATGCAACTTAAAACTGTTGTTACGCTGCCTAAAACTAAAAATAACTTAGATCTTATGCAACCTAACACTAAAAATAACTTAGATCTTATGCAACCTAAAACTGTTTTTATGCAGCCTAAAACTAAAAATAACTTAGAACCTAGTTGGTCCATGGGAGTTATGTTGGTATTTGGACTTGTTGTAGGAAGATTTATACTGTGAAAAAGTAATAAATAAGTGACACTTAATTATGGTTTCTCACAAACAAAAACAACTTCAACAACCACAGAAAAACTACACTTTGATATATTCTGCAATGAAATAACATCTGCATTTGCTGGTCCAACAAAACTACTAACCGGAATTCTGGTAAATGTTCCCGATGTAAAAGACTTATGTAATGATGCTACAAAGTTAACCCTCCAAACGGATACATTTGACACTGATAGTACTTTGTATGGTGACACTAAAATTCAGTACAAGTTATTTGTTGTCAAGAAAGACAAGTCAAAACAAGAGTTTAATCTTGGAAGCTCAATTTACATATTTGGTAACTACCTCGGTGTAGTCAAAGGTAATGATAACAAAAACTATTTTGATAGGGTTAATAGAAACCACGTATTTGTTTTAAATAAGTCATTTAACTTGAAAGACTATTTAGATCCAACCGAGATTGTCTTGCTGTACATTAAGTTTAGTCAAAATAGTCCAACAAACTATAAATATGAGACTATATTAAAAATTTGCTTAGAAACGAACACAAAATAAATGACGTTAAATTATGGTTACACTAACAAAAAAGGTCAACCTTGTGTGAAGACGTATTTGTTCAACTTTTTCTATGAAAGTATATCAGTAAATTGTGCAAGGATTCCAAAAACTATAAATAACGGCTATCCAATTAGTTCAATCCATCTTTCAGACATTAATGAAAAAGTAAAGTAACTTTACTGAATCATACATTTGATAACGATTCAGTTATTAACAATGTTACTATTTTGTATTCAACTTGTGCTTATATGAAATCTGGTCAACAAGAAGTAAATAGTGTAAAAACAATTAGAATAACAGATAATGACATAGTTGATTTTGGAGGTTATCAGGTTTTGCCGTTGGACGTTTCATTTTGATTGAAGGATCAGATTTCTAACATAAATGACGTCTTGTTGTTTTATGTTAGTATTAGAAAAATGGCAGCTGAAGGTAACTATGGAAATGAGTCTAATCTCAATGTTTCTGTGGAAACTGTTACAGATGCATAGGAACAAGTTTGGGCTTGTTCTATAAGTTACTTGGCTAGTTTTTAAAGTAAATTTTAAGTAAAACTTTTTTAGGCCCCGTTTACACTATACCGGATTGCTAACAGAGCGGCTCAAATTTTGCAACTATCGATGCTCTGTAAAGATTTTTAATGGCAATGACACAAAGAAATACACAAAATCTGTCAGCCTAGTCAATATTTGCTGGTGATTATTGCTCCTTAACAGCAAACGAAGATGTCGTGACAAGTGAATCCGGTATAGTGTAAACGGGGCCTTACTGTGTTTTTTACTTGAAACTTGTTAACATTTTACTTGGCTGAGTTTTAAGTAAATATTAAGTAAAACTAAGTTTACTTGGGTGAATTTTAAGTAAATTTTAAGTAAAACTGAGTTTACTTGGGTGAATTTTAAGTAAATTTTAAGTAAAACTTTTTTACTGTGTTTTTACTTGAAACTTGTTAAGAGTTTACATGGCCGAATTTTAAGTAGATTTTTAGTAAAACTTAATAAATAAATGAGCTCACAAAAACCTAATCTTATGCAAACATAACAAGCTGTTATGCCGGAACAAGGCGGACAAGCCACCTCAACAAAAATAACTACTAAAAATAAGGTCAAAAATCCTAAAAAAGTAGAGGCTGGAAATGTTTAGCTAAATTGTCTTGCCAAGCTAAGGAGGCAAAAAAGAAACGTCAAGAACTAGAAGACCAAGTATTGATGATGTCATATGGGTATTTTCCTATAGTAAGTATGGCTGTCGTACTATTTGGAATTAGTTTATTCTTGTACAAGCAGAAAGGTAAAACTAAATCAAATAAACTTGGTCAAAAAACTAAACCTAAACCCGCACCCCAGACAACTTTTTTTAACGAAGTTAAACTAGACACCTTTGACTAACCAAGGGGAAGAGCAAAAGTTAGTTATTAAATAAATGAGTAGTAATGAAACTAAACTTGTTAATCAAATTTACAATGCAGCTGTGCTTACTTTGTCAGCTGTAGGAGTTCCTATGTTAAGTAAAAAAGCGTTTGGAGAACCTTTGGGAACTCCTCAGAACGTTAATGGAACACTTAAACTCACTGGAGCTGTAATGATTGGAAGTGTTTTGGTTAAATACCTTGAAGAGAAGAAGATTATTCCAGATAAAATTGACAACAACAAGTAAATAAATAAAAGACTTGAACACTAGGAATGGTAACAGGCGGTTTAATTAACGCGTTTGCTTTTGCAGGTGCTGGATTTTTGTTTAGTAAACTTAATTACACTGGGTATGAAAATGAACTTCGCCGACACAACTTAGCTTTGGAAAACCTAGCTTATGAAAAACAAAAGTGGTTTGAAAAAGAAACTGCTAGGAAAGACAAGCTTGCTAAATTACATCAAGAACTTAGTGACGCTAATGAGGATATAAATACAACAAATGAAGCTTTGGATCAATTACGTGGTCAGGTAAAAAACCTGGCCTGGGAAAGAGAACTTGTTTTGGATGATTATTACAAACCTAGTCAAGAAATGAAAGAATATCAACACGTTGCTTATGGTATTATGAGTCTAGCAGGAGGTTGGCTTTTAGGAAAAACGTTAGGTTATTTCTTTTAGGTTATAAATAAATAATGACAAAACCAAGAATAACTAGAATGACTGATGTTAGCTCTGGATGGATAGAAGTTTTCCCAAGTATTAATAAAGCTAGTCGGTTTTTTTGGGTAAGTCCAGGAAGTATTAAACAAGCTTATGACAAAAACAAAAAGTTAAATATTCAAGGCGACCTATATAAAATTAACATCGTTGAACCAAGTCCGGCAAGTCTAGACACCCCTGGGCATGCGTAAGTGTTTGGTTCTCATACGTAACTTGAGAACTGTTTAGTTTAGTTACGCATGAAAACTGTTTAGTTTAGTTGTTTAGTCTTGTAATGTCCATAAGCTAATGTGTGAATCTTATCTGGTAATATAATCCGTTTGTCGTCGTTGACACTGAAGGCTATCTTGTTCATAGACTCTGAGAACAGTTCTTGTTTTCTGCTTTGTATAACGTTCACTTCTCTTGATACTGGAAGACCGCTGTATAAACAGTCTCTATAATGTTCTAGTATTAGGGTCTTATCGATGACTGATTTCTTTAAACCTTTACACTTACTTACTTCCTTATTGTCTTCCTTCTTATATGAGTATAATTTAGGTCGTTGTCCTATAAACTCTGTGATTTGCGTACCTCCTCATTCATCTCTGTACACACCCGGGACTTTCTTGTTTAACCCTTTCTTAATAGAAGGATTGTGTACTATTATTTCAGAGGTGTCAAACTTATCTTTTAGATCTTGGGAAATATCTTTGTAAAAGTCTTCCATTTCAATCTCATAAAATAAAGAATCTCTATCTGTAAAACCAAGTCTCTCCCAATCACCATACTTTGGCTTTATATATTTATAATGGAAATTGTACATTAAACTTTGGAAATGTCTAGGATGCTCGTGCCTACTTAGATAGGTTTGTTTAGAACTATTTTTGTTTTATAACTATGAATAGTGACTAGATCCTCATCGAATCTCGTAAATGACTTAAACTGTGGTTTATTGGTTAGTTTCTTTTTTCTCTTATCTTTGTATACCAACTCTACATTGGATTGATTTTGGATGTTTTCCATCGTTTTTCCAAAGACTGATATATTCATCAACTTAAAAAGTCTTTTTCAAATTTGTTCTTTGAGGCAGCTCTAAGTTTTGTATTTATTCTATGAAAGGTTTCCACCAGGCAGACTCTTTGAACTTTATTCCATTGTAGACATTTTTTAGAATTAAACCTTTCTCAAGATACTCTTTTAGAGCTTGGTAATGTACCACATGTTTTCTTCTATGATTCAAAGTGGGTACAAGTTTTTCTATAGTGATGCATTGATCTAATTGTGTTTTGATCTTCTCCGGTGCTAGTGGATAATCATTGTGTAGATCAAGAAGGTGTTCTGGGTAATCCAGGTCTACTTCTAAAATACAGCCTTGGCTCTCTCCAAGGTTTTGCCAGTTTTCTAGTTCTTCATCAGACATCCATTGAAAATCATTTGTGGGAAGTGGTTACATCATGGCCCAACCATAGATGTTATTCGTGTCCAAGTAAGGTATATAGGTGCTGGGTTTGGTTGGGTCGTAGTCATTTAGATACTTGTTGTTTGCTTTGATGTATCGCTTAGTAATCATAGATACACCTCCTTGTATGCCTTTCTCTATCATGAGATACATGTTTTCTTTAAATAGGAGTTCTAAAAACACTTTTGTTATTTTTAAAGCTGCATCCCAAGCTAAGCCTGGGGCGGTGAAGTACCAAACAGGATCTAGCTCATAATGCTTCAAAGAAACTTTTTGAAATTGTTCAAATACATCTGCTAAAAGTAAAACATCCGGTTTAAAGTATAGGTCGTAATAGTCTCGCATTGTTTTCATGTTAAAAGCTTTCTAAACTTTCTGGGCGTGGGAATAGTCTTCGTCTGAGATGTGCTCATCGTTAAGCTCTGAGTAAAAGGCTTCTTTAGGGGGTAAACTTGTGTCTTGAAGCTTTTCAAAACTGTCCATGTAATCATAAGGATAGACTCCTTTCTGGATAGTAGTTCCACATGGTTTGGGAAAATTTTTTAAGACAATGCATGTCTTGTAGACCCTCCTGTGTTAGATTGTTAACTAAGGTATTTAGACTTAATCCCATAAACTTGAAGGAGTCAATAAATCTTAATTCCATTGTGATTGATCTTCCCTTTTTGTCGCGGTCCACTGGAATGTATTTTGTAAAACATATATTTTTCTCCCGTCTTTGGAATGCAGTTGACTCTACCTGGGGTTACGTGTAATTGTCTTATGAACAGGTGAGAATCGTAACCTTCTAAATTATGGAATACGACTGGGATAAAGTTTGATTTTTTCAGTTGTAAATTTCAATTACTATGTGCCGCGCCTCTGTATTTTCCTATAAAGTAACAATGGTCTTTAACTTTATCCGGCTTATCTTTTATATAACCTAGAGGCTTATTGCAAATTTAACAATCTGTAGCGTTGTCAAAGTCTTGGTTGCCTTCTCTGTTAGTATTATCTCCTTTGTATGTTTATAAAACCTATTATAAATTTCTTTAGTTTCAGACTCTATTTTATTCACGAATTTCCTTACAACATCTCCAGATGAGCGACTATTTGGATTCTTTGTGTTTGTAACTAATTTTGGTTCATAAATTGTGTCATCAAAACACTTTGCAAGATAACTGAAACCACTGGGAATATGTTGTTAATATTGTTTTGTGCTTTTGCCCAACTTTTTGTCTACAGGCTTTGTGATACATTCAAAATCTGGGTAAAAAGCGAATAGTACTTTTGTTTTGCGTTTGTGGTTTTTGAATCTGACAAAAGCGTCTGGATCTGCATAATCTGTTTTGGAGGTTCATGTGTTCTGCAGTATTCTTTGTGTTTTTTTAAATCGTCCTCTTCGTAGAAATGTTGAAAACAAAAGTCATATACATGGTGTTTCACTTTACTATTAGTTAATGATGAGCTAGTTAATCTACTCATAGTATTTATCTCTACGTAATGTTTATTTTCTAAGAGCGAGAGACGAATGTCTGGATCGTCGTGTATATGAGCCGTTGGGAATACTCTATCTGTTTCGTTATAATCAAATACGCTTTTCTTTATTTTATTATTTTTTTCAAATTTCCTTATATCCTGAACTGGTGTTGGGAATTGTATGTTTTTCCAGATGAGAGTTTTTGATTGTTGTATTAGGTCGTATGTAATCCTCTCACGATGTTTATCTCCCGGTTTTGTAAACTTTGCTATGGAAACAGCCCACTTAAAACATTGTTGATCATCATCAAAATCATTCTTAGGATTGATGATAGCTTTTTTGTCTGCCACCCACTTTGGTGTTGGTTTGTAGGAGGAACCTTTGAGGGGATCATATTTCGCTACATGAATTTGCAGTTCTACTATTCCCTCAAGCTCCCATCCCAAACCTTTCTTTCACTCTTCAACAAACTCACTTATAATCGCACTTACCATATTATCATAAATTTTGTCTTTGTCTGATTCAGGTAATACTGTATAATAAGCTGAGCTGAAATAACCTAGCTCCAGTTCTATAACCTCATCTGTCGTTGGATCTCTTTTAACCATATTACAGACTAATATAGCCTCCACCTTATTACTAATATGTGTTTTTAGAATCTTATTCTTCACATGTGGCCTGGCATAATATAATAACCATGCCTCTGGATTTAGGATGTCGTAATCTTTGTTCTCTATTACATATGTTTTTAGTTGACCTTTCATGGCTGTTTCTAATAGTTTGACTACTTCAGCATCTGGTTCAACTGGTTCATCTGTATTATATAGTTTCATAATTTTACTCTTCATCTGTGTATAAGCGCTAGACACTTTTGTTTTTATAGGTCTTGGAACAAACTCAACCAACCACTCACGCCAATCTTTCAACTTTTGCTTAATCACTTGCTTCTTTGTTCTTGGAAGTGGTATAGGATTTGGTGTGTACTTTGTTGAAATCAAAGGTGAAATACCAATGTCTTCTATAGGTTTATCAAGTAAGTGTGTTGCTCTTGTTAGAGGTTTTGGAATCGGACTTTGTTTTGTACGTTTTGGAAGAGGTCTTTGTGTTCTCGGCACTAGTGTAGGTTTTGCGGCTTTGGTAAAAGGTTATTTACTTGTTCTTGTACATTTTTCATTGTAGACTTTTTTAAAATCTCTTTTTGATGTTCAGGTTGTTTATAATTAAGTTGTTGAAGAGACCTTTTTCTGTTGAAAATAGCCTCACGTCTTTTTTGAACTAAGTTCTTTCTATCAGCTAAAGCCTTTTTCTTAATGTCTTTCGAATTAGCTATTTCTTGTCTAAGTGGTTTTTTTGGTCTTTATAAGTTTTAAGTTGTTTTGTTCTAGTGAGTCTTTCCTCAGACCCGCGTTTTAATAAGTATACTTCTTTTGACATTTCTCTTTAAATATTGTCACGCTCTTTTGCTTCTTGGCATAATTCTTTCTCTGTTTCTCTTGATGTGCCGATTAGGACGTCCTCTGCTTCAATTTTTATATTTATTGCTCTCTTTGCTTCGTTAAGGTCTTGGTTGAGTCTTTTCTTCTTTTCATTAGCTCTTCTTCGATCTCCTATCTCAACGTTTTTCTGCTTTGCTTTTTGCTGACGTTGTTGTTTTCGTTTTTGAATAATTTTTCCAACTGTTAAACTTAAATTGTCTTGTTTTACCTGACTTAGAAGCTTTGTCTTAGATCTTGACTCCTTAAGATATTTCTGTCGAAGTGTTTGTCTTGGTTTATTTGATTTAAAGTCTTGAATTTTATCGATTGGTTTGAAGTTTCCAAATTTCTCCATATTTTTTATATCTTCATGTGTATATACTTTTCCCTCATGTTTAATGAATCCTTCTGTATTTTTAAAACCTCTTATATCGTTTGGTTTTATCTCTCTCTCCTTGTTTTATTCCTTTATTGGGACAGTTTGTTTCTCGCTTAGTTTAGCCAATATTTCTTTATTCTCTGGTTGAGGTCGTTCTACGAGCGATGCATTTTTTCTCTCCAAGTTTATTTTCATATCTTTTTCCTTCATGAATAAGTTCTTGAATATTTGAAGGTAAATAATTTTGTTGTCGTTGTTGGTTTAAGTTTTTCATTTTGTTCTTTTATATAGTTTTACAGATTTTTTCAAAAAGTTTCAATTTTGAAATCTGTGCATTGAGTAACATAACTCACTGTTTTACAACAATTCTATTGTGTCTCTTACTTTTATTATACACTGAGTCAAGAACGTTAACCAATCAAAACCTAGTATTAGTGTGGGCATGTTTAGACTCGCCTAGTTTTGGAATTCCCCAAACTTATTAACTCGCAAATTTTATCGTAATTATGTAAATTAGGCGAACGTGTTTAGGCATGTTTTTGATGACGTCAACAAATTTTATCGTAATTATGTAAATTAGGTAAACGTGTTTGGGCATGTTTAGGCATGTTGAGCTAATTTGTTCGATGGCTTACGTCTCTAAAACACCTCCTCAATAAGGCCTCTTTTGTCCCTAAATCCTTTTTTCCCCTCTAATGTCTGGTATGGGTTTATGAAGAAAAAACATCGCTTACAATAAAAATGCTGTTAGCTACCAAATCCAGCATGAAGTTGATGGGCCAGGCTCCTCTGGGGTTATTGCTCAGTTTGGTTTGGCATACCCTTCGACTTGAGGGGCTCCATGTCCCTAATAAGCTGGTTCAAGACACTCTGAAAGAAGTGGGTTGTAAGGAAAGGAGAGCAAAGTCTCTGCGATGTAGGCATTATGTAAATCCAGGCCCTAACCATGTGTGGCACATGGATGGATATGATAAACTAATGCCTTATGGCTTTTCTATACATGGTTGTATAGGTGGCTTCAGCTGTAGAATTTTTATGGCTGGAACTGGCCAGAACGAGTAATATTCTAGCTGTTATAGCAAAATTTTACTTGAATGCAGTTACTCAAGAAGGGGGGTGCCCGACTATTGTTAGCACAGATAATGTGACAGAAAATGTGGTTGTTGCTGGAATGCAATGCTATTTTCGCTGTGATGGATATGATGTGTATGCTGGAATCTGGGCACATAAATATGGTACATCACCTGCAAATCATCGAATTGAATCATGTTGGTCATACTTATGAAGAAGCCGGACCAATTGGTAGATAAACTTTTTCAAGGACATGATCGAAAGGGATGTTTTGAACACAGCAAACCTCTTACACATAGAATGTTTGTAGTTTTGTTTTGCTAAGGTTTTAAAACAAGAGCTTGATGCTATAAAAAATTATTGGAACACCCGTTATATCAGAAGATCTAGGCATTATACCATAGCTGGTAAACCAGAGGTCCTATACTACCTGCCTGAGAATGTGGGGGCAGCCAATCATATTAAACCAGTTACTACAATACAAATTGAAGATATGTCCCAACACTGCGAGGATGCACAAGAGGATGATGATACCAACATTTTATACCAAGAGTATTTTAAGATGATTGGTGATACTGAATTTAGGCTCTCTTCACCAACAAACTGGAAGGACGTTGCTGCATTATATCAACAATTAATTGCTATTGCACTTCCAGACTAGAAAGACTGTTGTGATAAAAAGTTTGTAAATAAACCAAAGTCTCATTCAGTTTATTTATATTATGTCTCTATACATAAATATTGGAGCTGCATTTCATTTAAAGTACACAGTGCAACAGACTACTAGCATAAATGCTTAGCAGATTAGAAGCTGAACTTAACATTATCAAATCTAACATAATGAACTAATACAACAGAGCATACTATAGACATTTTTCCATCTACTGTTGTGTTGTTCTGCATAATGTAACAGCGGTCAACATTAAACTAAATTTCTAATACAAGCTTATAAGTATATGTACTTTATGGTATATTCAAATTTTGCTGAAAATCCCTCCATTGATCAATACAGTTACAAAATAATCCAAACAATCTTCATTAATAGTTTTTTGGTTCACATATAATTAGAGCATGTTTGAACAAGTTTGGGCACATGGGATATTCTTTCATCATGAACAAACTTGCAACTTTGAGATGGATCAAAACCAATGGTTGGAATTCCTTACGCTCCAGTCGAGAACATGAGCATATGCATTGGAGTTATCATGGGTACAAATCTCTCTTGTTCTGTTGTTAATTCGTGGCCATCTTCTTGCAAGCAATGCAAAAGAGCACCATCTGTGAATTAAATTTAAGATATATGATTGTAAGATATAATTTGATGCAGTGTACAGTACACATGCACTACTTACTGTACTATTTGTTGTTACACTATTAGTGAAAGGGTATGAAAACAGCCAAGCTATTGCACATTTTTGCCCCTGTAGCAACCACTACAAAACTGCATGTAAATATAAACTTTTCACAAGCACAATCAACCTACCTTCACATTATTTCAGAAATTCAACAAATTTTGTCATTACCATTTCTTAAGAATCTCGGCAATTAGAACGGGATGGGGAAAATGCTGGTCGCCAAATTTGCATGACTTGTCTTGCGGTAAAAGAAGCATTGCTCTGAATGAATAGGAAATTAGCCATATCACTGTTTGCAGCAATCAAGTCTAGTTTCTATAAGGACATAAATGTACAAAAAAACATTAATTATTTTGTTGCTCAATTATCAAAAGCATTATATTAGTCTATCTTGATATCTATCAGTGATATGTTTGCAGACCTTATACTTTTAAGCCCTAAGATTATCATAGCACGTGCATATAAAAGCTTCCAGAGTAAAAGATTTGCTGCCTCCAAAAAAGGCAAATAAAAATTAACAAAAAGTAATTTTCGAATTTGTTAAAAAGTATGTGAATGATTATTTACAAACGGAACAAGGTGATTTTTGATTACAGCATATAGCCAAGCCGTTTGGAAATTTATATGTTCCTGCAGAAAATAAGCTTGCATTTGTAAGTAGAATAAGGGTATTGGACGATTTACCTCATAGTATCGCAGGCCTTCAACCGGCTGATGTATCATTGGTTGACATTTGATGATGACAAAGTATTTTGCCACTTCTAATATAAATTTCTCTTGTTGGTCAAAAGGAACTGTTAAAGGCAGACTGTCAATAGAATACCTCCAGTCACATGCATTCAAGGTTGATTCAAATTCATTCTGCTCACTTTATTTAGACAGCTAGAGAAAGATGTTAATTCCATCATAATTTCAGAATCACTTTCGGATGATAAGTCAGATATATGTACATTGTCGCCCGATATTCCTTTATTTGTTAGTGGAACTATTGGGCATAAAAACAAATTTAGCCTGCCATACATCTTTCCAATACCTTCCTTATACCTCACAAGAGTAAAAGGTTGAATTGTGCGAGGAATTGTCTGAGCAGACTGTTCATCTGGATATACTAATTTGTATGGTCGATCCGAATCAAATTTTTTGTCATAATCCGTTCGTTTCCTTATGGCAAACTCAAGTAGGGTCTTGTAGTCAGCATCCTTGGCAATTTTTAGGGGCAAACTTTTTCCTCTTAGAGGCACTCCAACTTCTTCGTCGTCTAACTCCATAAGGCCAATGTTGATAGTCACTTTGTGTCTATCAGCAGCACTTGGCCTTTTACGTGTTTTGAAATAGGAAGCTATTTCTTCCTTTTTTCTGCTCATGAACGTTGAAAAAGACAGGGGCCTGCTGTTACTGGCACCTGATTTCTCCCTGCCTTTGCATCTGATTTCGAATCAACTTTGTTAGATTCCTTATAAATTGTCCCACCTGTCGGCTCGCTATCTGTCGTTTTGCTGCCACAAGACAAACAATATTGAAATTCTACTTGCATATGCACACCACGACTGGAGCAAAACATTATGAAATGTAAATATGAATATTCTGATTATCCTCGTGCTTCGTTGGCGGTACTGTTGTCTGCTTTTTGGCGCTTTTATGCCTCATTCGGCCACTGGCGCTTGGCTCCGACATTTTTTCCATGTTCCGAGAAATTTTTCTGTGTTCCGACATTTTTTCTGTGTTCTTGAAATATATCTTTGTGTTCTTGAAATATATTTTGTGATTTGAAATTTTTTTCTTGAAATATATTTTTGTGTTTTGAAATATATTTTTGTGTTCTTGAAATATATTTTTGTGTTTTGAAATATATTTGTGTGTTTTGAAATATATTTGTGTGGCACTTGTGGGCCATCGTACAATCATGACCATGTATGTGACAGCAACAACATATTGTTTACATGTATCAATTTCACAGCAGCATTTTGTTTAAATTTTTCTGTACTAGCACAATATTATGTGCAATCAACCTCAACATCATGTATATTTCTCCATGGTATTTTAAACTAGTTTTACTGCATCTCCCAAAAGTCTCTACACCACAATGAACAGGATTTTCTATACCTCTCTGAAGTCTCCACATTGCTGTAAGCTGTTTTTACCACTCGAGTAATTTCCCTGTGATAACGATGAGAAAATATTATCTCCTGAATCCTTTTTGACTTTTGAACCCTTGTGGTGGGAGCCTCAGCTTGATTTTGCAATAAGATTGCTCTTGTAGGATCATAATTCAAATGTTTCATGAGAAAAAGTCATTGAGGAATTGAATTGATGCCTTTTGTCATTGAACCCGTAATTACTACACTACTGAAATACTTGAATAATTGAATAACATACCAAAATATTGTCTGTTATTCAATTATTCAAACAATTCTAGTGAGGCTCTTATTTGACAAATATGACAAAAAGTTATAGTGGCTAATTGTATGTTTTTTACAAAACCGTCCTGTTAAAAAATGTGAAGGAATATTAAACTAGAAGTTGTGACACATCCATAATATCTTTCACTTCAGTAATGGCAGAAAATGTGATGCAGAACAATCGTAGAAGGCTTTTGGAATAAGTGCTGCCTTTGAATATACACTGCTCTTGAATATACCCCTGGTGCACGATGCATTAGAATTTATTGGTGCTGCAGTACTGATTCAAGAAATAGTGTACATGAGTTAATGATTGATTAAATATTTTGACTGTTGAGTGTTTTTGGAATAAATATCAATATTTGGTGTGCTAAAGTGTTGTCTGCAGTGATTTCTAGGCCTCCTAATAGCACAGTATCTGTGTTTAAAGATTGGTGCCATATGTGGTCTGAAGCTGCCAGCTAGTTAAATTGGCAAATTACTGTAGCACCTATGTAGCAGCTATGTAGCAGTGGAGTATAGCAAAAAATGTAAGCAGAGTCGGCTTTGACTATTCTGGTGGGGCAGGTGCCTGGCACCAGTGACACTGTCAAATCAAGGGAAATAAGCAAAAACAATGGCTGTCGTTATTAGTTGTGTTCAGTAGTATGAAGAAGTTTAAAGGTGTGAGGGCTGTGTGAGAAATGAATTTAGCTGCAACCGGTGAAACACAAAATCAAGTGCAATAGGCAAATAGCTGTAGTATGTTTCACTTTCTGTTAAACTTGCTCAAGGATTCTGTCTATTTTTGAAATTTCCAGAAATTGTATTGGCTTCAGAATTTAAAATGAGTTTATTATGATTGTGTTATTCATGTAATTTTGACAGCGTTTTTAAATTACATTGTATGAGCCACTGAGAACATTTTAAACGCGTTCATTCTGTGAGCACTTTGTCTGCTCACTCTGATTTAACATATATGTGTTGTGTGTTTTAGAACCACAGGTTGTCGTGGTCGATCCCTATGAACTTCTCGATCCTGTGGATATTCTTTCTAAGTTGCCAAAAGACTTCTATGAGAATATGGTAAGTGAACAGACCTACAATCTTGGACAAAACACTTGAGAATAATTCTCGCAATTTGGCCCATGAAACTA